>PVIJ01010324.1:19130-61013 GCA_004024925.1 Scalopus aquaticus
ATTTTTTGACTGGGTTGTTGGCTTTGTTTTTGTTGAGTTGTGTGAGTTCCTTGTAAATTTTTGTTATCAGTCCTTTATCAGATGTATTGTGTGCAAAGATCTTTTCCCAGTTGGTAGGGTGTCTGTTAGTTTTGGTTAATGTCTCTTTTGCTGTACAGAAGCTTTTTATTTTGATATAATCCCATCTGTTTATCTTGTCCTTCACTTCCTTCACTTTGGGGGATGTGTTTTTCAAGATTTTGCTAAGATATATTTTGTGTAGAGTTTTACATATATTTTCTTCTATAAATTTTATGGTTTCAGGTCTTACGTCCAGGAAGCAACACAGATGTCCAAAAATAGATGATAGGATCAAGAAGATGTGGTACATATACACAATGGAATACTATTCAGCATTCAAAGAAGATAAACACATGCAATTTGCAGTGATATGGATGGAATGAGAGGGGATCGTATTCAGTGAAATAAGCCAGAAAGAAAAAGAAAAATATTGAATGGTTTCACTTATAACAGGACTATAAGGAACCAAATAGGAGAGAGACACTCAGCGTGTGTGGTGGGGAGGAGGATAAGGGCACAAAATGGAGTAGAAAAGGACACAAGGGAACATGGAGATGGATCACGGGTGAATTGGTGGTGGGTTACCCAAGGGGAATACAAAATGTAAAAGATGTAAATAACAATAAATAAATAAATAAAACATATAAATATATCTATTTATATATAATATATATAAATTATATTAAATATATAATAAAATATATAATCAAATATATTAATTAATTGTGTATTATATATTAATATATTATATGTAATAATATATCAATTATTATATATTAATTATATTAATATATTAATATTTAAACTCTTAAATTTACATATAATATATATAAAATATATATTTAATATATATTTAATATATTTGATGTATATATTTAAATAAATATATAAATATATAATATATAATAAGATATATATCTTAAATATATATATAATTTATATATATATAAATGTCTGTTTATGTATTTTTTTATATATATATATATATATATATATATATATATATATATATATATATATATATATATATATATATAAATGTCTGTTTGACCCATGTGGTCTAGATCTTTATTTAGGGCTATTGTATTCTTATTTATTTTCTGTCTAGCATTTTCTGTCTTGGATTTTTTTAATATGTCACTCCATTCTATTCTCACCCATAGTGTTTATTCAGGGAAGTCTGATATTAGCCTAATTTGTTTTCCTTCGTAGGTTGGTTATCTTTGTATCTCTCCTTTTCTTTCTTCATTCTTTTCATATCTATATAACCAAGAATACTTATTTGTTCTTCCATTTAAACTGTTCTATTTCCGTCACATTTCCCAGAATTGTATATATCTTCCCTTGACCTTTTTACATCCTGTAGTTCCTTTATTTTCTTTTTTAAAGTTTTAAACTTAATCTCCTGTTCAGCGTTTATGTTTCTCAGAGCATTTGTTTTCTTTTTATGGATCTTCTCATATAGTTTTGAATTGTTTTTCTGTGTTTTGTTCAAAGCTTTGACTTCAAAAATTTTAACACTTGAAATTTTATCTGAATGGTAGGAGAATTCTTCTGTCTCAGTGTTGCTGTGTTCTGGAATTTTATTTTCTCTCTGTGGTATATTGATCCCCTGAGAACTTCCTTGGTCATTTGTATTTTTCCTTCTCCCCATTATTTTCTTTGTGTTTGGTCTGCTGTAGTAGGGGTTTTGTTGTGTATGAGTCTTTCCCCACTGCCCTGGGTGCTTACATGATGTTGGATACAGCTTCTGGGATCATGAATGATCTAGGGCGATGCTAGAACCTCCCCTACATGCACTCTTGGGCCTTATTTTGATGGTTGGGAAGGCAGAAGTGATTCTGAGTCCAGAGAATGAGCTCCTCGCTAAGGAGCAGTGGCTTAGAGCTTGTTTCTTCAGGCCAGTAGGGCAGGGCGTTGCTGAATATCCATGATATAGAAGGAGGTCCTAATCAGTGTAGTACTGGGTCTCGGAGTCTGATTGTTGGTGTATACCTAAGTCAATAGCGTTTGGGGCTCTACACCACAGCTGTGCCTCCTAATTTTGTGTTGTACTGCCACATTATTACTCTAAATAACGTTTATTTAAAGTTTTTCCTATCCCTTTCAATTAGGCTGATGCTCCTCTGTGTGCAGTGGTATTCCATTTTCCCATTAGTGCTTCATTGAGATCTTGCTGAGGGACATACAGGTTGTGGATCAAGTTTTCAAAGCAAGGCTCTGCTGCTCAAGCAGAAATTCTTGTGCCATTTATTGAAAACATACAGGCCAGCAAAAGCTGATCATGCGACAATAGTATGAGGAACAAGGTCCAGTGGATAGGGGACAGAGTTTTATGAGAAATGGAAAAAGGGGACACAGTGACCATAAGTCAAGAGACATTTGCATCAGCAAAGTACATGTGTTGATATTATCACAGGCAGAGTTTTTCTGCTCAGAGTTAGTCACATAATCAGGTCAAAAATGGCCTAGGCATCCCTGGGCCTGCCACATGATACTGGCTATTGTACATAGACAGTCAAGCAGAACTGCTCTGCTGTGATTTACAGATAGCAAATAGGTCACAGTTGCCCATGAGTGGCCAGCTCATAGCAACCCACACATTAGTGGATTTTGGGTTTTGTTTTATTTCCCTTTGGTTGTGCATGTTTGGATGAGATAAGGCTGGCATCTTTAGTATGCTGCCATCTTGCTGGACTCTAAAATTTGTTTTCTTATTTTCCTTCTCTTCTAGTTTGTTGTTTGGATATATGAAGATAAGAGATTTTTGTATGCTGATCTTGTAGTATATTATTTGACTGTATGGAATTGTTATAAATAGCTTTTTAATGGAGTCTTTAGATTTTTTTTATGTATACTGTCATATCATCAGAAAAGTGTTAATTTTGCTACTTTTCCAGTATGGATTGCTTTCTTATCTTCCTTTTGCCTAATTACTCTACCTAAGGCTTTCAATACTATGTTAAATAGTAGTGGTGAGTGAGTGGGGAAGTATTTGTTTTTACCTATCATTGGAAACAAGTTTTCACAAGCCTTTCACCACTGAATATGACATTAGATGTTGATCTGTCTTATACATCCTTTATTATGTTGAAGTATGTTCCTTTATCTCCATTTTAAGTTTTTTAAATCATATATAATTGAATCTTATCAAATGCTATGCTGTGACCATATACTTTTTTTATCCCTTCATCTTGTTTCTGTGATGAATTACACTGATCAATTTGTGTGTATTGAACTATTCTTTCACCCTGTAATAAATCCCATGTGGTCATGGTGATCTTTTTTATATATCATAGAATTTTGTTTGCTAAGATTATGTTAAGGGATTTATATCTAAGTTGAGCAAGTATATTGGTCTGTAGTTTCCTTTTTCCTTTTTTTTTTTTTTTAATATAAGAGTAATGTAGGTCTCCCACCTTGTTCTCTCTTCTCTCCTTGTCGCCCCTCTGGGTTTTTCATTTCTGTAATCAGTTTTCAAAGATTAGTTTTTAAGTTTGCTTTGCTTCTTTGTTTAGTCTCTCTGTATGCCATTTATAAGTGACAATATCTGATATTTGTCCTTCTCCTAACTTATTTCACTTATCACAATCCCTTCTATGAATGACATGGATTTGTCTTTCTTGATTGCTGAGTAATCTATATAAATACACAGTTCTTGATCCACATATATGTTGTTTGACACTTAGATTGTTTCCATAGCTTGGCTGTTGCTATAAACATAGGAGTTCAAATTTCCCTTTGAATTAGTGTTTTTGTATACTTTGGATAACTTGCAGTGGGGCTGCTGGATCATATGAGAGATTCATTTTTAATTTTTTGATGAGCCTCCAAACTGTTTTTCACAAAACTGAAACAGTCTACACTTCCCCTAACAGTGTAATAGCTTTCCTTTTTCTGTATATCAATGTCAGTATTTATTGTTTCTTTTTTTTTTTTTCATTAGGGGCTAGTCTCACAGGAGGAGATTGTATCTCATTCTTTTGAATTATAGTTCCTTAAATGAAAGTGATGATGACCAATTTTTATGTGGCTATTGGCCATCAGTTTGTATTCATTAAGGAAGTGTTTATTTAACTCTTCTGCCCATTTCTTTCTCTTTAAAAATAAATTGATTTATTTTTAATGGAGGTAATATTTTGTTACCCATATCAGGTATTATCACCAAAGTGTACCTATCACCTACTTATACGTAGTTCACCACCATCATTCATTATACTACCTTTCCTCTTTGTTCTTAGTCCAACCCTAGCCCCTCACCACTTGGTGTTTCAGTTCTGTAGTCACCTATCAAGGGTTAGTTTTTAAGCTTGTCTTTATTTGACACTAAGTTTAGTTACTTTATATTCCATGTATTAGTGACACCATCCATTATTTATCTTTAGCCTTCTGAATTATTTCACTTATTGCTCCATCCAAGTTGCCACAAATCGCATGAGTTCATCATTTTTGATCATGGAATAATATTCCTTTGGGTTATTTGTTTCCCTTTTTGTGAGTTTTATGAGTTTTCTGTAGCTCTTTGATATGATCTCCTTGATAGATGTATGGTGTGCAAATATTTTTCCCATTCAGTAGAGTGATTTTTGTTTGTTTGTTTGTTTTAGTTATGGTTTCTCTTGCTGTGCAGAAGCTTTTCAGCTCTTTTGTTTCCTTGTGGATGAATTCACAAAGTGTCACTAGGCTATAATTGTTAAGTGTTTTGCCTATGCTTTCTTCAATGTATTTCGTGAATTGAGGTCTGATCTCCAAGATTTTCTATCCATTTTGACTTGTGTTTTTGTGTGATGTGAGATAGTCATTTAGTTTCATTCTTTTGCATGTGGCTGTCCAGTTTTCCCATCACCACTGAATGAGTAGGATTTCCTTGCTCCAGTATATTCTCTTGGCTTCTTTGTCAAAGTTTAACTGTCCATATAGATGTGGGTATGATTCTGGGAGCTCAACTCAATTCCACTGGTCTATTTTTATTCCATTACAATGTTGTTTTTTTTTAAGATTTTATTTATTTTATGCATACAAGCTGGTGTGCAGGCCAGAGGTATGGGGCAAAGAGAGGATTCACCAGAGACAGAGTGGGGAGCAGAACAGGAAAATCGACAGAAATACATTGCTAAGGGGAGCAGCCAGTGAGGCAGGACCAGTGTGCCATGCAATGAGGGAATCTGCCCAGAGGGCATTGAACTAGTGTGGCCGCTGCCAAAAGCTCCACAGTGCTGTGCTTTAACCCTTTGTGCCACCGGGGAGGCCCCTACAATGTTGTTTTAATTATTATGGTTTTATGGTTTAGTTGAAATCAGGAAATATGTTGCCCCCATTTCTTCCATTTTTTTTTTTTTTTGGTCAGAATTTCTTGGTTATTTGGGGTATTTTGTGGTACCATATAAATTTCAGTAATGTTTGTTCTATTTTTGAAGAATGCTGTTGTAATATTTATTGGCATTGCATTGAATCTGTATATTTCTTTGGGTAGGATGGCAATTCTGAGAATGTTGACACTTCTATTCCTTGAGCAGTTTCTTTTTTTCCACTTCTTTGTGTCTTCCTTTATTTCTTTAATTGATGCCTTATAGTTTTTTTTGGTTTTTGGGTTTTTTTTTTTTTTTTTGTATAGAACTTTCACCTCTTTTGTTAGGTTTACCCTAGTAATTTAATACTTTTTAGTGTGACTGCAAGTGGGATCATTTTCTTCATTCTTATCTCTTCTTGTTCATTGCTCACATACATGAAGGCAATTGATTTTATATGCTTTGGAAAGATAATTATTGATTTTTTTTGAGAGTTTGGTAGAATTTGCTAGTGAACCCTTCGGTTACTAGTCAGCTCTCTTTTTGGAGGCTTTTGATTACTGTTTCATTGTCTATAAAATAATGAGCTTATTTACTTTTATTTTTTCATTTCATTTTTTTAAAATATTTCTTTTATTTATGCATATAAGCTGGGGTGTAGGGTGTAGGCCGGAGGTGTGGGGTGGTGAGAGGATTCATCAGAGACAGAGTGGGGAGCAGAACAGGCGTATCAAGTGAAATACATTGCTGAGGGGAGTAGCGGGCAACACAGGAGAGGTCTGCTGCACCATATGGGAATCTCCCTGGCGGGGCATCAAACTCATGCTGTAGTGGCTCTGAATAGCTTCATAGTGCTGTGCTCAACCCTTTGCACTACCAGGGAGGCCCTATTTTTTTCTACTTTAGTTAATGAACCTAGCAAATGATTTGTCAATTTGTTCATCTTTTCAAATAATAAGCATTTTTTATTTAATAGATCTTTAATGTTGTTTTTTAAAATTTTTATTTCATTTATTTCTAATCTGAATTTAATTTTCTTTATTTATTGCTTTTTGGCATCACTGTTTTTCCTGGTTCTTTTAGATATGGAGTTAAATTGTGATTTTTCTTATTACCTCTTCTTGCTATATCACTTAGGTTCTGATAGTTCATATCTCCATTTCCGTTTTTCTCCAGATATATTTTTGACTTCTTTAATTTTCTTATTGAGCCAAAATTGTTCAGTGTCATGTTACATAATATCCACAAGTTGTTGTTTACTCTCCATAATTTTACTCACAATGCTTTTACTTTTTCAGCTTTCTTCTCATGTTTGATTTCTAGTTTCATAACATTGTGATCAGAAAAGATACTTGATATGTTTATCTCCCAAAATTTATTGAGAATTACTTTATGTACTATCATATGAATTACCCATGACAATGTGCACTTGCAAAGAATGTGCGCTCTGTTATTTTGGGATAGAATATCTTGTACATAATCTATGAAATTCATCTGGTCTAATTTTTTTTCTGTATAATGACTTTGTTTCCTTGTTTATTAAGTCTGGATGCTCTATCCATTAATGTAAGAAGATTGTTGAAGTATCCTACTATAATTTTGTTGCTGTCAGTATCTCCTTTTGAATCTGTCAATACATTTTATATTTGGTGCTCCTATGTTGAATATATATATTAATATGTGTTATTCCCTCCTGATGGATTGTCTGTCTTATCACATAATTTCCATCTTTGTTCTTGTAACGATTTTTTGCATGACAACCTATTTTATCTAATATAAATTTAGTTACTGTCTGCTCGATGAATCATTCCACACCCTTTCTCTTTAAGCCTTTATCCTTTAGTCAGTCTCCTGGGGAAATTATTTAACTGTGTTCTATTTTTCTTCGAACATCTATACTCAGCATGTGCCGATTCTGCATATTTTACATCAGTGTGATAATTGATATATGATGACTTGCTACTGCCTTTATGTCCTGTTTCCGGGTGGTAGTTTTAAATCCATTGTCCCTTTTTTTGGTGTGTGTTTCTATCCACTATTCTATGCGGTGAATTTCTATGACAATTTTATCAGTTTCCTCTAATTGATACTTAATGTCTCCACTCTAAGTTTTTCTTTCATGGTTATCATGGGGATTATTTAGAATGTCTCATATATCAGAGAATCTCTTTTCTGCTAATGTCATCTTCATTTGTTTATACAGGTTCTATCTTTTCCATACCCCCTTTAATAATTTTGTAGTTAAAAATCATCCTTTTTTATATGAACTGGGAATTCATTATCAAATTAATATGTTTATATATACTTTTATGCTTCTTTTCTTTTAAACATTTTACTATAATTTAGTGTATAACATCCTTTTCTGAGATAAAGGCACAATATTTTTGAGTCTCTGTCACCTTAATCAAATTTGTGTGTGTTTATATATTTTTTTCAGGTAGACTATTTTCCCAACATTCATTGTAAGAGAGATCTAGTAGTAGTAAACTCCTTACCTGTGTTTGTACAAGAAAGCCCTTATTTTTGTTTAATGTATGTTGGATAGTTTTGTTGGTTAGAGCATTCACTTTCAATCTGTGTTTGTTAGGAATCATAAGTGCATCTCTAATAGACAACATAAAGTTGGACCTTGCTTTATTTATTTTTTAAATTTATTTATTATTTATGCATACAAGCTGGGGTATAGGCCAGAGGCGTGGGGCAGTGAGAGGGTTCACCAGAGACAGAGCGGGGAGCAGCACAGGCAGAAATATACTGCTGAGGGGAGCGGCCGGCAAGGCAGTAGAGGGCTGCCGCGCCATGTGGGAATCTCCCAGGCGGGGCGTTGAACTTGCGTCACCACTGCCGACAGCTCCACAGTGCAGTGCTTAACCACTGCACCACCAGGGAGTCCCTGGACCTTGCTTTATACACATTCTACCATTCTGTCTTTTGATTAGATAATTTAATCTATTCATATTTAAAGCAATTAATGGGTAATTTTTATTAACATTTGAGTATATTTGTCAGTGGTTTCTATTTCCTTTGCTCTTCTCATTCTCTTTTTTTCCTCTTCCTTTCTGACTTGATAATTTTTAGAGGTATGCTTTGTTTCCTTTCACTTTATTTTTTGTATTAAATAGATTTTTATTTGTAGTTACCATAGACCCAAACAGAACATCTAATAGTTTAAAACACTTATTTTAACATGATAATAACGAGTTCAAATGCACTATAACTACATCTTTCCTTTTCCTATTAATGTCAAATTTTACATTTTTTTTAATGTTGTGTGTTCATTAACAGATTATTGCTTTAGTTAAGTTTTTGGTAGTTTTGTTCTTATTTTTTGCTAGAATTGAAATTAGTCTATGCACAACAGTTACATTAGTACAGAATTCTAAATTTTAATACAAATAAAAGAGACAATGAGTTTAATAGTTTTAAATTAGTTCATGTCACTAATTACACAGGTCAACAATTTTTTTACAAAGCTCATGTTACTGAAATAAAATTAGTTATTTCCTATCAATTTGTATGTGCGCAACACAAATATGACAATCAAATTCTAATTTTGGCTCTTGTTTTTTTTGTGTAGTCTACAATAAATTAATGTTTACATCACAGAATAGTAATAGGCCTATGGTTAATACCTGTAAAAAATGAAGTCATAGACTACTTCTTAGATTTCTTCACTTGTCTCTTGTTGTTCAGGAGCAACTCTGGGGAGTGTCAGCAGTTAGCATTTTAATGGACCATTTTTCCTGGTATCATTGTTCCATTGATGCAATATCTTGATGAAAATGTTCATCATGTTCATCAATAATACCACAGTTTTCAGGGAAGAAATCCAGATGGGAATGAAGGAAGTGGATCTTTAGATATATTACAGCCAAGTTTCTGATACTGCATCAGCATGTCTTCTACTAGTTCCTTGTAGTTTTCTGCCCTAACATTCCCAAGAAAGTTTGTAGACACTAGGTGAAAAGCATTCATCCTGCAGCAAATTGTTGAAACAGTCATCTTTGAAGACTTCTCAAATCTGAGGACCCACAAAAACTCCCTCTTTAATCTTTGCTTTGCTGAGTCAAGGACATTTTTCATGCAGGTATCAGAAAGCTGGCGAGGTCCGGTCCATGGCTTTCACAAAATTCTTCATCAAACCTAGTTTGATGTGAAGGGGTGGTAGCAGGGTTTTGTGAGCCTCAACCAGAGCTGAGTGCTGGATATTCTTCTCTCCAACTGCTACATTTTGTCTGCAAGTCCATTCCTTCCACCGCTAGTGCAATCCACTTGCTCAGCTATCACACTCACATAAGAAACACATATATTTTGTACATTCCTGCTGCAGTCACATTAAAAGGACAACTAGCTTCAAAACACCACAGCCGTGCCAGCTGTATTTGTTATACTCAATGGAATTCAGTACCTGTTTTAAGTTATCATATGTCTCTTTCATGTGGACAGCATGTGCTACTGGAATAGATGGAAGACAGTTTCCATTGTGCAAAAGCACAGCCTTAAGACTCAATTTCAAAAAGTCTAGAAATAGTTTCCATTTTTGTGTGTCATGAGTGGTTTCTAAGGCATTTTTGAGCCCCTCCATATAGGTACAGAATACCAGAGTACTTTCCTTTCTGAATCAAGGCTCCAACTGTTGGTGGCGCTTTCTATAGAAAGTAATTGTGACATCTTCTCGAAGATTTCATTGTTGGAGTTTTGATACTAGTAATTTTGCCTTGTTCTTGGATAAATCCAAATCATGAACCAGGTCATTTAGTTCTTCCTGTGTTAGTCTGCGTGGGGTTGATAATGCACCCCAGCGAAAATCTGGATCCTTGCATGCTGATGGAAAGGACAAGAGCAGGTCGGCTCACCCTTGTCCTCATTAGATGAATCAAGAGACTATTCTGCTGGAGGTTCTGGAATAAGAAGTCACTCACCATGTGGAACTAACTGGTCTCAATGCAGATGGAATGTTTGGGTAGACTACTTTCAACTTCTTTTGTTTCATTATTTCGCTGAAAAGAGGAGGAACCAAGCAGAATTAACAGTCTTTTATGTGGTTGCTTGGCTCTCTCCACACCGTGGGGACTGCAAATGGCATTGATGGTCTTTTGCCATTTAACTACTGTGAAAGCTGTGTTGTACATGTAGCAGAGCATATATGTGGGGCTCAAGGCTTGTCTTGCTCACCAACCTCGCATCTGAAGTAAAGATGATAAGCCTCCTTCACTTGAGAAGTGATATTTTTGTTCTGGTTGGAAAATGTCACTTCTCGACAAATATAGCAGAAATTGTTCATGCTATTAACACACTTTTGAGGCATTACTGTTCTGTATTGTGCCTAAATGGATAAAATAATAACAGTTCTATGGAACAGTAGCTTAAACTGTCTCACACAAAGTCTTTCTGACAGGGCTTTATATAATGTACAGCTGACGTCAGCTTACTTCAGCAGCCTCCTGGCAGTAGTATTGCATTGCATCAGAAAACGATGCAATCCACTCTGGATGATGTGTGCATGATGGTGTTATGCAATGCGATACAATATTACATAATTCTGGGCTGATTTAGGATGTTGTTGCAGCCCTGCTGGATAAATTTACATGGTGAAACATATAAATTGAATTATATCAAAGATCTTCAAAATGAGCTAATAAAAATTTTTCAGGGTTGTATTCATGTTCAGCACACCAAGATACTACAGTTTAGGACCTTTTTAAGTCAGTAATGATCTCAATGTTGATCAATGTTAGTAACATTTTATTTCAACTTAAGTACCACCCTTCAGCATTTCTTGTAAAGCAGTTTTAGTGGTGATGAGAATCCTAAACTTTTGTTTATGTGAAAGTCTTCATCTTACCTTCATTCCTAATGTAACTATACAGGATTTTTATAAATTGGCATTTATTTTCATATTATAATTTTGAATATATCACTCAATTCTCTTTTTGTTTGCAAATTTTCTGTTAAGAAATTCACAACTAAACTATGAGGGTTCTATTTGTATATACCAGCTTTCTTTTTTCTTCTTTACTAAAAATTCTCTATTTTACCTTGTAATTTATGTTTTTACCAGCTTGATATGTTTGAGTTTTTTTCACATATTTTTTTAATATATATATATTTTTATTGTTATTTATGTCTTTTACATTTTGTATTCCCCTTGGGTAGCCCACCACCAATTCACCCGTGATCCATCTCCATGGTCCCTTGTGTTCTTTTCTATTCCATTTTGTGCGCTTTTCCTTCCCTCCCTCCGCCTCCCCCCCTCGCCCGCTGATTGTCTCTCTCCTATTTGGTTTCATTATAGTCCTGTTATAAGTGAAACCATTCGATATTTTTCTCTTTCTTTCTGGCTTATTTCACTGAGTATGATCCCCTCTAATTCCATCCATGTCACTGCAAATTGGATGTGTTTATCTTCTTTCCATGATGAATAGTATTCCATTGGTATTGTTATTGATCTCTATTATTCTCCTCTATTGTCTGTAATGTTTTATTTCCACTTTGTTCTATACTTTTTTCATGTATTTGTTTGGGCATTAGGTCAATATTGATATTAAGAAATGATGTAGAATCTGTTGCTCTTTCTACAGTCTAAAAGATATTTAATAAATTACAGTATTTCTTCCTAAAATGTTTGGTATAATTCCCATTGGACCAGTTGGGTCTGGATATTTCTCCATTTAATATTTTTAACTATAAAATAAATAAAAACATGAGTTCTTTAACAGATAAGTTTATTTTTCTTCTGACTAAAGTTTGACAGTTTCGTCTCTGATGAATTTGCCCATTTGATCTAAGTTAATGAATTTACTGACTTGATATTGATAGTATTCCATGACTATTTTAAGTATATGAATTTTTAAGTAATGTCACATTTTCATCTTGGTCTTGCTAATTAGTCCTTCATTCTTTTTTCCTTGTCAGTCTAGATAGGATTTATCAATTTCATTCTTATTTTAAATAAGACTTGATGTTATTAGCTCTGTCTCTTATTTATCTGATTTCAATTTCATTATCTTCTGATCTTATCCTTAGATCTCCTTCTGCTTGCTTTGGATACAAGTTGCTCTTTATAACAGAGTTTATATAAGCTTATAAACCTTTCTTAATAAAAATTTTAAATGAACTCCAATTTTTGACGCATTGCATTTTATTTTTTAAATAATATTTTAAGATAGTTTAAAGAACATTAAAAAAATATTTTCTCATTTCTTAATTTCTCTTCATGGTCTTTTTAGAATTGTATTTAAATTACAAGTAATGAGGAATGGTCTATCTGTATTTCTTTTATTTCTGTATGATTGAATGTATTCAAACTCAGAGAACATAATTTGTATGATTTCTATTACATCCTATTTGTTAAAAATGTGATATATCTCCAGTATTACGCTCTTAGATTATATTACATATTTGAAGGAAAATAATGTGTTTAGCAGTTGTAAACTGTTTAATCAATGGCAATAAAAATACAATGTGGTTCAGATCTAAATCTTTATTGTATTCTGTCTACTGAATGATAAGCATTTATGCGTCCAAGTAAAATTGTGGCATTGTCTAATTTTCCTTTTATTATATCAGCTTTTACTTTATATGTAATTTGTCTTTTTTTTAAGATTTATTTTTATTTATTCATACAAGAACTGGGGTGTAGGTCAGAGGTGCAGGAACTGGGTTGTAGGCCAGAGGTGCAGTGGGTGAGTGGATTCACCAGAGACAGAGTGGGGAGCAGAACAGGATGTCTACTGAAATACACTGCAGAGGGGAGCAGTAGTTGAGGCAGGAGAGGTCTGCTGTGCCATGTGAGTCAGCTCCCTGACTGGGGATTGAATTCATGCTGCAGTGGCTGCCAATAGCTTAATAGTGCTGACTTTAACCACTGTGCCAACAGGGAGGCCCTCTTTATAAATAATTTGAAGCAATATATGAAACCTTTGTTGTGAATATTGAATTGTAGTGAAATAAGACTTACTGCCATATTTTGATAAATACAGTGTTTAATCATTTGAATTGTTTAATATCCACTTTATCACTTATAGAAGTCCATATCTTTAATTCTGACTTGTTGTGACATTGATATAACTTCCACAGTTTGCTTTTCATTATTGTTTACATTGTTATACACCTACTTAATGCTTGAAATTTATGAAAAGATATTAAATACTATCACATAATATTCACCATATATAATATGTTAAAATTAATATTTTAAAATATATATTTAATTCAGATTTACTTTCTATATGGATGTCTATATTAATTGTAATCTACAATATACTATTATATATTTTATACAAACAATTAATATTTTAATCTATTTTATTTTATCATGGATCTCTAAAGGACACTGTTTGGTATTTTTAAAAAATTTCATATTGAAAATAGCCCATTTTATTGACCTATTTAGACCATTTAGATTTAATATATCTATTTATATCTAACTTATGTGTCTCTTTCTATGTTTGCTATATATTTATCTGTCTTCTTTCATTGTTTTCCCCGTTTATATTGTAGATTTTTTAAAACTTATTGGCATATATTTTTAAGAACTAAGCAATGTTAAAAATATTGCTTTCAACATTCACACATATCTAATGAATTAGAAATGAAAATAATGTTTTCATGATACTATTATATTTTGCTTCTAACTAATTTATCAAGTTTCTAGTTTTCCTCTACTATTTTCTTTAACATGAAACACTACCTTTATCATTTATTTTATTTTAGAATGAACTGCCACTGACAAAATCTTATTATTCCCCTCATCTGATAATGTCTTTATTTCAACTGCATTCTTGCAAAATATTTTTCTTTGATATAGAATTATGGGTTTAGTCTTTTAATCTAAGGATATCCTTCTACTGCTTCAGATATTTAAAATTTCTAATTGAAAATTCACAATGATGTTCTTTTATATGTTTTACTATTATCTTTAATTTTCAGAAGTTTGATTGTGACCTGACTGAACAAAATATTCATTAATTTTATTACTTTGTGTTTACAAAACTTGACTTGAATTAATGTTATTAATTCAATTAAAGTTACTCATCAATTTTGGAATATTTTGTCCATTATTTTTATAAAAATGTTCTTTCTCTTTTCCTGATTCTAACTGACAAATATTTACAAATTTTGACTGTAATTAAGTATGTCAAATTCTAACAAAATGTCTATTGGATTGAGGAATTAATTTCTAATGTTTTCCAGAGGCTACCATCAGATTACTACTATGTAGAATCCTGAACATGGCCAATTGCTTCATCAAAGACAGCAATAACAAGCATAAGCTAGAAATACAGACATCCAATTCTTTTGTATTCAGATAAGAAGCTAGTAACTTATAGGGAGAATATTACATAGACATAAATTCCAGGAGGTAGAGCATGTGTGGCACCAGAAGGAAATTTATATAGCAAATACAATTTGCATCAAATCTGCATATATTATTGTTTCCCTTTAACTGTCAGTAGTAAATTTCATAACAAAAATTACTCATACATCTCAACCCAATATATGTCCATAAATTAATTAATTAATTAATTATAAATAGGTACTCAGCTTAAACCACAAAGAAAACTTTCGATTATTATTATGATTTTCATATATTTTGTTTCATTTGTCCTAATCCTTTTAAGGACTTCATCCCAATTTATTGCTTTCTATTTTTGATACTTACTTTTTTTAAAATTAAACGGGAACATTTTAACTTCAAAATTCTTTTTAGAATTTTCTGGAAAAAAATAGACATATGTAGTTAAACTAAATTTTCATTTTAGTTCTTTTCCACTCCAGAAGAACCTGTTTGTATTTTTCTGCTTCCATCTTGTCTTTGTTAGAACAGTAATATTTTTGAAAACCACTTATTATCATGACTTTACCATAGTTGTCATGGTAAAGAAAAAGAAGTTACATTTTCTGTGCTCAGAAAGTTTCACTTGAATCATATGATGCAGTTGGATCATAGGAGATACTTCTCAAAATGTCAATACTATCCACAATGAAATAACCTAGAAGGGCTTTGCTAATTCAACTTAGCCCAGAGGCCTGAAAATAAAGAGAGGTTTTGTAGTGAACTCTATAGGATATATTGCTCTACTAAGTTAAAATTATGTTAACTATCTATGAAATGGAAACTTGTATCATCCCTTATAAATATTAAAATTGCAATTCTAAGAAATACTTGCTCCACTTATGTCTCTAAATACTACTTTTTGACTTCCTATGCTATTGTAGCTCTTCATTTCATACCTCACACATCTCTGTGATTCATGACTGCAACACAAATGTAAAACATTACATTTCTCTTATAGTTTCATTGTCCAGTGACTTAACCAATTTCTGCCATTCTCTTTTTTAGCCCTTTTTATTAATGACTCACATTCAATTACCAAAAAACAGAGAGACTACACTCTCAACTATTTCTTCAAAGGTTTTCCATTTCCACAAACTAAACGTTATCAGAATTACAATGATAAATATCTACTTATCTGAACCTTGTCAAGTATTTACCACTTACTTCAAATCTCTCTTTCTCTGGTCAGAAGAGAGTTGTCACCCTCCTGGATCTTGATGCGTGCTTCCAGAATAATATATTCACATCCTGTATTAATAAATATATTTCCTTTTATTTTGTAATGAATTTAGTTAAGTCACTTTGCTCTCATGTTCAATTTAATAACTAATTATCTATTTACCTAAATTTATATTTTACTCCTTAGATTCTATTTAAAGATGAAGAATTTTTAAAAACACATTGATAGTACCAGACAATGATGATTTTCACCTCTACTTGGATTCTTGAAAACCCGCAACTGAAATTTGCAATGCATTTTTTTTCTTAAAGATTTATTTTATTTATACATACAAGCTGGGGTGCAGGCCAGAGGCGGGGGACGGTGAGAGGGTTCACCAGAGACAGAGTGGGAAGCAGAACAGGCAGATCAGAAATACACTGATGAGGGGAGCAGTGGGCGAAGCAGGAGAGGTCTGCCCCACCATGTGGGATTCTCCCTGGCTGGGTGTCAAACCAGTGCTGCCGACAGCTCCACAGTGCAGTGCTCAACTGCTGCACCACCAGGGAGGCCCATGCAATACATTTTTTAATTTAAAGGTATTCTACTGTTTCAGATATTCAATATTTCTAATAGTAAATCACAGTAATTGAAATTATTGCTCTTTTACATGTGTTACTATTATATTTGACTCTCAGAGGTTTCATTATGACCTGACTGACCAAGATATTCATTAATTTAATTATTTTGTGGTTTACAGAACTTCTTGACTCTGAATTAATATTATTCATCAAATTCTAGAACATTTTTTTCCCCTCCCTAAATTCTGGAACATTTTTATCCAATATTTTTACGCAAAATTCTTTCTCTTCTGATTCTCACAGATGAATATTTACAAATTTTGACTATTGTCATAATTCTAACATAAACTTTGTTACAAAATAAATATATCAATTTACAAAATCCTGAAAGTGTACGTTCTTATTTTTAAACCAATATTTTGTATTGGCAGGTTAACTATGTCACTATTCCACAAAATATGCTCATGTTTTCAATAGATTTAATAAAATAAATTTAAAACTGACTAAGCATTTTTCTTCCAGTCATGTGAAATAACACAGACTACATTTACTCTTTAACTGGAAATATCATAAGAACTCTACAAAATACATGAAACTACAATAATCAAGATATTGTAAGCCAGAAAATGAAGGACAGTGATTTGTAAGAGATAGGAAACAAATGGAATGAGACCTAAAAATTCCACACCTTCCTCTCAAAGCTTCCAGACTGCATTTAACTAATTTAAGGGAACATACACAGTGTATGAAAGGCTCCCTTAGTTGGGGAGACAGTGTTGAAGATCTGTGGATACAAAGACAGAGAAAATCAAGGAAGAGTGATGCAAGGTGAAGAAATCAGGTGCACCTGTAGATATCCATTCTAACTCCTCTAGCAAATGCTACAAAGCAAACTTAGGGTTAAAGATAACTGAGGTGGTTGAGAAACCTAAATGAATAAATAGGACCTATAGCATGCACTCACCAAGAACCTGCCTGGAAAATGCAACAGCAACTGTGCCCACCATCAAATATAAACACCCAGAATAGTGGGTGAGGGAGACTCAACCCAGCAGAAACCCCATATACAGCAAAGCGATGCTGAAAGCAAACAATGGGGAGAAAGAAAAATACAAATCATCAAATAAGTCCTCAGGGAAACACAAGATCACAGGAGTAAAAATATAATCCAGAACCCAAGACACTACATGGAAGATATTTTTCTTTTTTTCAGATTAAGATTTCAGAACTTCCATAATTAAGAAACTCAAAAAATTAGGCCGCCATCAAAAAACAAACAAACAAAACAAAACAAACAAACAACAACAACAACAAAAAATTCGAACAACAAAACTCAGAAAAACAGTTCAGATATATATATATATATAGAAGGTAGAAAAGGAAATAATACTAAGAAAACATAATCAGTGAACAGTAGATCAAGACTGAATCTTTAAGTAAGAAAATAAAGAAAATGCAAAGTGTAAAAAGATTGATGTAAGAGTTAATATTAATGGAAGAGTTAAGGAAAAATGAAGAGACACTTTGAGAAATATCTGACACCATGAGGAGAGGAAATATAAAGACAAAGGAATCCCAGAAGGAGAAGAGAGGCAAAAAGGAGCTGAAAATTGATTAAAGCAAATAATTGAAGAAAATTTCCCAAATATGAAGAAGGAAATGAAAATAGACATATAGGAATTTTAAAGTATACCAAGATACCTAAATGAAAGGAAAACTACAACAAGACATATATTAGTGATGACTGAAAGAATACAAGACAAAGAAATACTAATGGAGCTGACAAGGGAATAAACAGACAACCTATAAAGAAAAAACAATTAGGCTAACATCAGACTTCTCTAAATGAACACTATTGGCAAGTAAAGGATGGAGGGACATGTTCAAAAAATCCCAAAATGAAAAATTCCAGCCAAAATACTTTATCCTGCAAAGTTCTTGTTCCTATATGAGGGAGTGGTGAGGGTGCATACACACACACACACACACTTAGGAATTTTCTACTACTAAATGATCACTCCAAGAAATATTACAAGGAGTCTTAGATCTAAGCCAGAGGAAAGAACAATGAACAAAATGTCAGTAACAGACATCTACACATCAATAATCCCACTAAATGTTAATGAGCTAAACTCCCCCAATAAAAAGACATAGAGTTGCATGTTGGGTTGGAAAACAGAATCCTTTCTACACTCTCCAGGAAACACACCTAGCTCCAAAGATAAACATAGATGGAAAGCAAAGGTTGAAAAACAATTCTACAAGCAAATGCCACACAAAAGAGAGCAGGTGCAGTCATAATTATATCAAATAAAATAGGCTTCCAGCCAGATAAATTAACGAGTGACATGGATGAATGCTATAAAATTATCAGGGGAAAATGCACTAGGAAGACAAAACACTTATCAGCCTATACTCACCAAATGAGGGAGCAACAAAATACATTAGACAATTACTATCATCTTCAAAAATAGATATTGCAGAAAAGGATATGTGGTAGGAGAATGCAACATCCCACTCTCACCTAATGGACAGATCAATGAGACAGAAAATGAATAGGAACACAATTGCCCTAAATGAAAATCTAGACCACATGGCCTGACCAGATACTGGGACACAAGACAAACATTAACAAGTATATGAAGTTGGAAATCTTGCCAAGTATCTTCTTTGAGCATAAGGGTATCAAATTAGATATAAACTACAGAAAGAAATAAAGGATATCGCCCATCACACGGGGAATGAACAACATGCAACTGAAAGAACATTTAGTTATTGAAAAAGTAAAAACATATTGTGAGACAGAGCAAAAACAGTATTAAAAATGAAGTAATTAGGAATATAGATCCAAATCAAGAAGCAAGGAAGAGCCCCAAAACACAACTAATCTCCACGAGGACTTAGAAAGAACAAAATAATCCAAGTCAGCACAATAAAAGGAAATAATAATAAAAGTAGAAATATGTAAAATTGAAATAAAATAATATAGTCCAAAAGATCAATGACATAGAAGGAGTACTTTAGAAAAATAAAACATACAAGCCTGTAGCTAGACTCACAAAGGAAAAGAGGGAAAAAATTCAAATACGATTTTAAATTAAAAAGTAGAAAAAACAACAGATTCTACAAAAATCCAGAAGATAGAGATTACAATGTACATTTATATGCAAACAAGTTCAACAACCTAGATAATGTGGAAAAAATCGTAGGATTATAAAATAACCCATGGCTGAATAAAGAAGATACAGAAAACTTGAATAAACAATTATAAACAAGGAAATTGAAACAGTAACCAAGTCTCTGCCTAATAAACAAAACACAGAACTGGACAGTTTCACAAGCAAATTCTATCAAACATTCAAAGATGAACTAGTACTTGTCTTTCTCAAACTCTTTCAAAAATTTTAGGTAGAAGGAATACTTCAAAGACATTTATGACACCAACATCACTCTAGTACCAAACTAAAAGTAACATCCAAAAGAAAATTTAGGTCAATTTCCCTAATGAACACAGATGCTAAAATTCTCAATAAAATATTAGCAAACTAATCCCAACAATGCATAAGAATAATTACACACCACAAACAAGTTGGAATTGTACTAAGGACACAAGAATGATCCTACATCTGAAATCAACCAATGTAATTTACCATAGCAATGAAAAGAAAAAAATGATCATATAAATAGATGCTAAGACAACATTTGGTAAAGTCCAACACCCATTTATGATGAAGATCCTTAAAATTTGTGTGATAAAGGGAATAGAGCATAATAAAAGCCATATATGAAAAACCCATACCTAACATCATTCTTTCTGGTGAAAACTGAAAGCCTTTCCATTAGGTCTGGGACAAGACAGGGATTTTCACCATTGCTATTCAATATAATACCAGAAGTCCTGGCTAGAGAAATTAGGCAAGAGAAAGACATAAAAAAGGATACAAATTGATTGCATATATGATAATACAGTCTTAAAAATTCCACCAAAAAACTAAATAAAACAATAAATTCGTTTAGTAAAGTAGCAGGTAACTAAATCAGTACACAAAAATTAGTAGCCTCCCTCTATGCAAACATTCAGTCTGAAGAGGAAGAGATTAAGAAAACCATCCCATTTACAATTGTAACAACAACAACAAAAAATAAATACCTGGAAATAAATCTAACAAAAGAGGTGAAAGGCCTAAACAAAGAAAATTATAATGCATTGTTAAAAACATGGAAGACACAAAAAAATGGAAAGATATTCCCTGCTCATGTATCAGAAGAATCAACATTATCAAAATTGCCATTGAACCCAAAGCAATTTAAAGTTTCAATGCAATTCCAATAAAATTGTCATTTTTTTTATGGCATTCTTCAAAGAAATGGAGTAAATGTTGCTGAAATTTGTACGGACTCACTAAAAACACCAAACTAGCTGAACCTTTCTTGACTAAAAAGTGCAAGTATGAGCATTTATGCTCCCAGACTTCAAACTATATTACAAAGCCATAATAATTAACCCAATATGGTACTGGGAAAAAAAAATCAATTGAATTAAATTAAAAACACAGAAATAAAGCAAACAACCCAGTCAAAAAAATGGGCAAAAGAGCTAAACAGATACCTTTCCAAAGAAGAAATGCAAACCGGCATATGAAAAAATGTTCATTATCACTTATCAGGGAAATGAAATCAGAACCATGAGACATTATCTATACCTGTGCGAATGTCCCAGATTAAAAAGGAGAGGAGAGAAGCAACAAGTCATAGTAAGGATGTAGTGAAAAAGTAAACCTCTTACACTACTGGTGAAAATATAAACTAGTCCAGCCACTATGAAAGCTGTGTGGAGTTACCTCAAAACACTAAAAATGAATCTACCACATGACCCATTAATTGCACTCCTAAGAATCTATCCAAAGAATACAAAAACTAATTCAAAAGGAAACCTGCACTCTTATATTTATTGCCACACAGTTTACAACAGCCAAGATATAGAAACAAAATTAAAAAACACCAAAACAGATGAATAGAACCAGAAGATGTGTATATATGCACAATGGAATATCACTCAGCAATAAAAAAGATGATAAAATCATGTCATTTCTGCAATTTTTTTGGAGCTGGAAGGGATTATGACAAGTGAAATGTCATAAGAAAAAAAGATAAATATTGGATGGTTTCACTTATATATGGACTATAGAGGAAAGCAAACAAAGAGTCAGAAAGAAGACAAAATTTGAAATCTACCACAGACCTGAGGCTACCAGGAGAGGAGGGGAAAAGGGTCAAAAACAGGGAAGAGCAAAAGGGAGTGTGGTGATAGATCACAGGTGCTAATGGTGGTGGGAGACCATTGGAGACTACACCTGAGAGAAGAAATCAAATACTGACCAAATTTTAATAGTGATGTAAGATAAAGAAGTACTTCACCTATTAATAAACTTAAAAATAAGTAAATATACTATGTTCATGAGTCATAATACTTTATATGTTAGAATATAATACCTTCTTATATTTATAGATTCATATAGATTGTACATAATAATGTTCTAAATTCCAGGATACATTTTTGATGACATGCATAGGGCATCTCTAATACTCACATGAAAATTCAAAAGACCTTGAATAGTTAAAATAAAAAGAACAAAGAACAAAATAGAGAGTAATAACATATAACTTCAAGATTTTTATAAAATTATAGTAATATGGTGTAACACTGTTATAAAAAGAAATAGATCAACTATATAAAATTCAGAAAAGCACCAATACACATAGAGACAATTTGTTGTCCACAAAGTTTTAAAAAAAAAGACATAGAGGGCCTCCCTGGTGGTCCAACAGGTTAAGCATAGTGCTGTGTAGCTGTTGTCAGCTTCTGCGTGAGTTTGATGCCCTGCTGGGGACCACATGGCCTAGCAGACCTCTCCTGCCTCGCCCACTGCTCCCCTCAGCAGTGTATTTCAGTTGATCTGCCTGCTCTGCTCCCCACTGAGTCTCTGGTGAACCCTCTCACCACCCCACACCTCTGGCCTGCACTCCAGCTTGTATGCAAAAATAAATAAATCTTTAAAAAAAGACATGGATAAAAATATATATGGGTATCCACATTAAAATTAAAATGTTGATCTAAAACTTGAAACATGTTCAAAATGAATTATATACATATACATAAAACCAAAATAAATGAAATATTTAGAAAAACAGTATAAAATGTAACTGATTTAAGTAATATTTCCTTAGACATAACATCAGAAACACAAGCCACAAAACAAAAATTTTGGAAACTTTGAACCTCATCAACTAAAATCTGCTGCTTTTTGGAAGATATGATTAAGAAAATGAAAGGTTCAACTTACAAATTGGGAAAAAAGTTTGCAATTATCAAATTTTAGGGAAAAATTATTCAAGTTATTTGAAAGCTCTCAAACATTAATAATAACATATAACTAAAAGGAGAATTATTTGAGCAGATAACAATTCAAAGAAGATATATAAATGGCAAATAAGTATATGAAAAGGTGTTCAGGAACTACATGGTGGCACAAGGGGTTAAGTCTCAGCACAATGAGGCTATCTGCAGCCACTGGGGCATGAATTTTATCCCTGGTCATGGAGCTGACCCACATGGTTCAGCAGGTTCAGTGTACATGTTCAGCAGGAGAACCCTATGGTTCTCCTATCTCTCCTGCTGCTCCCCACAGCAGTGTATTTCAGTAGATCCACCTATTCTGCTCCCTACTCTGTCTCTGGTGAATCCACTCAACCCCACACACACCTCTAACCTACACCCCAGCTATGTATGCATAAATAAATAAAATAAATCTTAAAAAAGATGTTCAACTGTATTAGCTTTTCAGTAATGTTAATTAAAAACCAAAATGAGAAATAACTATAGATCTGTTAGAATGTCTAGTATTAAAAACAAACAAACAAAAAAAAACAAAACAAAAAAAACCTGAATTTCAAGTGTTGGTAAGGAAATAAAGAAGTTATAACTTACAAACACTTCTTTGGAAAACACAAAATAGAAACTCTTCTGAAGACAATTTGACAGTTTCTTGAAAATGTAAACATAAGCTTACATTATATCAATGTATGAGGGAAAAATAAGTGTGAATCAACAAAAAAGATTAATACTTGAATGTTCATGTAGACTCTCTTATAGACATACTTTCAGCACCCAAAGTATTCATCAGATGAATAATGAATAAATTGTATATAAACATCTCTCAGCATTTGAAGGGTTTTGCTCCAGGCCTCCCCCATATCCATTGATACTAAAGTTCCTTATATAAACTGACATGGCATATTCATATAAATACACAATGACCCTATATATTTTAAATTATCTCTAGATTTCTTATAACAGCTAATACAAATTAAATGTTGTGTAACTAACAAAAAGTACAAGAAAAGAGTCTGTATTTTTTCAATACAGATGAAACTATCATAGATCTTACTACACAAAATATATTTTTGATTAGATACATTCTTGGATGTGGTACCCACAAATACGGAGGTTTGATGGTATTCACACAATGAAATAATACACAGCAAGAAAAATATCAACTATTGAGACATGGAACATGACAGAACCTCAAAATACTTATGTGGAGTGAAGAGAGTCATACAAAAATGTACATAGGGTTTTATTCTATTTATATAACATTCTGGAAAGTGAAAACTATTCTAGAGCAAAAATGTTCCATTATTGCACAGTACAATAGACTGAATGATTATCTCTCTCTGAGTCTTGTTGTTGGTCTTGTGTTAGATGAATTTGAACTATTTGGTATTTACCTGGCAAATTTAAAACATAATGGGAAGCAATGTCTCTTGGGAGGAATATATAACTTTAGTGTATATATAAACAATGTATAACTTCAGCTTATACAAAAACATTACTAAGGTTAAAAACCAGAATTTGTATGAAATCTTTAAGAAATTGATGATGTTAATTGTCAGGTTTCATTGTTATTGTCCTACAATATTGTCAGCTACTTCAGTGGTTTGATGTCTGCAGAAATTGTTTCTGGAGATATTTATGGGAGAGAGACCTCAACTCATTCCAATTGAAGGAATGTGAGACTGAGAATTTCCCAAAGGACTAGATGGACTATTGGAAATTAGCATGATTTTTAATAAGTATTTGTTTGACATAATGCAAGTTTTTATTTTGTTTAATTTTGGTTGACAGGATATGCAGCAACGCTACATGTTTGTAAACAGCATTTACTTGTATTTGCATTTTCTCTTTCCTTGATACCAACACAGCACGAAAAAAAAGTAATATTTTTTGTTACTCATGACAATAGGTCTATTTTTCATAATGTCAATAGGGGATTTTGTTTTCTTGTACTACAGAATCATTATGTGACTTTGATAGTAGTTTAATTTGAGCTAAGCCAAGAAGAGAACAGCCTACTTTGCTTGTAGGGTTCCAGAGTTCTCCAAAGAAAGTGAGAAACACTTTCTTCTACACTGTCTTCTACACTTCTTTTCTGGTGGACTGAGAGGAACCCTTGAAATAACTGAAGGTATCAGGTTGGGGTATAATTCAAGATTACTGAAAAGTTCCAGGCAACCCCAAAAGCTGCTATGGCCTCACTTGGTGGAAAACAGTCTTTTTTTTCCTTCAAAAACTCTGATAGGGGGCCTTCCTGGTGGTGCAGTGGTTAAGCGTTGTGGAGCTGTCAGCAGTGGCAACTCAAGCTGGACACCAGGCCGGGGAGATTCCCACATGGTGCTGCAGACCTCTCCTGCCTTGCCCGCTGCTCCCCTCAGCAGTGTGTTTCCATGGATCTGCCTGCTCCCCACTCTGTCTCTGGTGAACCCTCTCGCCGCCCCACACTTCTGGCCTATACCCCAGTTTGTATGCATAAATAAATAAATCTTAAAAAAAAAAAAACCTCTGATAGGCTATTTGGCTAATGGACAAAATCTAAAGGCTTGGCACCCATAAATATCCCTGAAAGGTCCATCCCAATGACTTGGGAAGTCTGTCATAGACAGGCTGGTGATGGTTTCACTTTCCTCCTCTTTGTCTTTTGCTCTGTGACCAGTGATTGAATCTGCTAGTTCCATAAGGCAAATCAAGTTTTGGAACCTCTGCTCAACAATCGGTGGGTCACTCAGATCTGGCCCTCAATGAAGCCTATTGAGAGGCTGCAAGCAGGTAGACCTAGTCAGGTGGCTATCTTGGCTAGTGATGGCTTATATTTAATGTCTTCTGCCACCTAGGTCCTCTAGCTAGCTAGCAATGGGTATGCCCTTGCTTTGTCTTTGTAACTGGTTTTTCTTAAGCTGTGGCAGGGATGATGGGACAATCTCAATTCCATGGGACTCAATGTTGGGTGGAATTTTTAAAAACGAGGAAATTTGACCCACAGAAACTAATGTAAAAGCACCTAGTCCTTTTCTGAAATATTTTCTGTTGCCAGTGCAAACTACAGGACCAAGAATTTTGGCCTATAAATGGCACCCTCAGACCATTCTCCAGTTAGACTCTTTTTTTGCCATGGCTCAGATAAGAGACAGAAATGCTGGGAACTAAAATCAGGGGTACTTTTACAGCGTGCTGGTGGGGGAAGGGGTCTTCCATTCATGGACAGAATTTGAAGGAAGATAAAGAACTATTAAAAAATATATATTTGCAGAGCTGAAAGATAGTGGCAGAGTGAAGATGTGGGACTTAATTCCTCCATATGGTCACAGCTATATTGCAATGGGACAAAGCCAATAACTCTGAAGAGAAAGCAATTATTCCACACACTAGGAACAATGCCTGGAAGAGGGAGTAGCAGTAAGTAGTGGAATGATTCAAGAAGGTAGTCCAGGTGGGTGAGGCGAGCCTCAGTAGCCACTGGGCCCTAGAGTCACACAAAAAGCAGGGTGAAACTCTAAAGCAGCACTGATGTGGTAAACCCTAGCAGATCACAGAGAGCCCCAGGAAAACACTTGGAAATGGTCCTAGAGTCAGTGAACCCTGGCAGATATTAGAGAGGCCCAGAATTGGATTTGGAAGCTAACCTATCATGGCAGGTTTCAACATGCCCCAGTCAGTTCCAAGAGGGAACTTTGAAGCAACACAGACACAGAAGACCCTGGCAGTGGAGCAGGCCTTCCAAGGGGTACAGACATGAGAGGGCTCAAGCGTGGCAACAGCATGACCTGGTTCCCACTTGTTGCACCTCTTGAATCAGCAAAACAGGGAAATAGTGCAGAGAGATAATCCCATGTATAGGAGTGGGATTGAATATCCCTGAATAGTAGAGGCCAGTGCATATTTCAAAATGGTTGACACTGAAAAGATTCATATTACATCAAAGAAGAGGTGAATGAAGAGAAGCTAAGGATTGTGGTCTGGAGTAAGGGACACCAGTGGTAGGATTGTCAGTTCAGTCTGGAATACTGGCGGTTGTGTGAAGACATTCACACTTGAAAGAGGGGAAAACCTTGTTGAGGAACTGAGAAGATCCACACAGACTACGTCTCCAGCAAGGCAAATAGCAGAACAGGCATTCTGATCTGCAGTTACTCTTCTCAGGTTGCATAGTTTGTAAGGCACACTGAAAGCAGAAGGACTGACAAGTCTCTAACCCAAAACCCCAGAATAGAAGAATATATGTTGTGCCACAAACACAAGGCAGCCTTACCCTGACTAATACACACCAACATCAAGATACCTCCAAAACTCTCCCAAACCTGTTATCTTAGCAACATCAAAATAGATCTGAGTATATAAAGAAGTCAACAAACACATTAATTAATTATTTAAAAAAATTTCATAACCACAGAACAACCTGGGAGGAAATTAAAATAGTTTAACACCATAAGTTACTTCCAAAGATATGTTAAACAATAGCAAAATGGAGAGAGTTTAAGTATACAATGTTCAAATCAATTCAAAATATAAAAAAAGAATGGCGAACACAGGGGTATACAAGACCTCAAGAGAGTATGACATTACAAGGTGACCATTGCTCTTTCAATTCCAAACACAAGAGGAAAGATTATATTGCCATATCATAAATGAAGTTTACTATAGCAAAGAAAAAAAAAGAAGAAAATTCAGAAAGACAAATCAAAGAAACACAAAAGAAGTCAGAAAAGCTAGAGAAAGATTTTAATAAAGGAAAAAAAAGAAAAAAAGAAGCTTGGAAATGAAGTTAATAAACAGAAGGTAGAAACTGAAATGGATTTCTGAATTCTGAAACTGAAATAATTTATTTCTTTTTTTTTAAAGATTTTTTTATTTATGCATACAAGCTGGGTCACAGGCCAGAGGCGTGGGGCGGCGAGAGGGCTCACCAGAGACAGAGTAGGGAGCAGAACAGGCAGATGGGTGGAAATACACTGCTGAGGGGAGCAGTGGGTGAGGCAGGAGAGGTCTGCTGTGCTCCCCAGCCGGGTGTCGAACTCGTGTCGCCGCTGCCGACAGCTCCACAGCACAGTGCCTAACCGCTGCACCACCAGGGAGGCCCAATTTTTTATTTCTTAAATAAGAGAAATTTTGGAGGTAAAGTACTCAGTAAACAAGCTCAAGAAATCTAGAGAAATTTTTGAAAATATAATGTAACAAATGAAGTCTCCAATTAGGAAGGAGGAGGAGGAACAGAGATGGAGAAGAGGATTTAGAGGGGTAGTTGGAGGGGGAGAGAGGGGAGGAGAAGGGGTAGAGGAGAGGAAGAAGAAAAAAGGACAATTCAAGAACTGATATCATTAAGAAAACCAACATAACAATAATGGGTGCCCCAAAATGGGAAGAGAGAAACGTGGGAACGCAGGACCTAGTCAAAGAAATAATGGAGGAAAACGTCCATATCTGGGGAAAGAATGAAATATATTAATCTATGAAGCTAAAAGAATACCTGACTACCTAAATGTAATAATATCTACAGCAAAAAATATAGTTGTGAAATTAGCAAGAGTTGAAGACAAAGAAAGAATATTGATGATGGCTAGGATGGTGTGGGTGGGTGGTAGGAAGCAGGTAAATTACTGAATCAGTTCCATCAGGCTTTTATCATACTTCTCAACAGAAAATCTGCAGGCAGGGAGAAAATGAAATGATGTTTTCAAAATACTCAAAGATTAGAGACTACTAGAGGGGAAGGAGAGTGAGAGAAAGCTGGGGAGGGAGCACAATGGACGATGGTGGTGGACTATGGGTGTTTTGGGTTTTTTTTGGTGGTGGATGTGGTGTGTTAACAACACTTGAAATGGGGAGAACCTGTACATTTAATACACGATCAATGGTGTAAACCAATGTTACCACAATACCACCATAAAAAAATAAATAAATACTGACAACCAATCATACTATATCCTGCAAGACACTTTTTTAGATATGAGGGAGAAATAGAGGATTCCCAGACAAACAAAAGCTAAAGGAATTTGCAAATATTATACCTCCCTTATAAGAAATGCTGAAATGAATGCTCATATCTAAATCAAAGTGAACAAAATCTATAAAAGTAAACAAATAAATAAATAGTACCAGATAGCTAAACACAAAATAGTGTAACACAGTCACATATATTAATAATCAATCAAAATACAAATGGTTTCAACATGCCAACCAAAAAGCATAAGGTACCTTAGAACAGACACATCAGAAGTACAGAGGATCATAGAAACTATTATTATTGTCAAAAATAATAGAAAATCTGGAAGATATGGACAAATTATTGGAAGCATGCAACCTTTCAGGACTGAATCAGGTGAAATAGAAAACATGAAAAGACCAATTACAAGCAAGAAAATTGAAACATTAGAAAAACTCTTTCAAAAAACAAAAGTTCTGGATCAGGGGGATTTACTAGTGAGTTTTAGCAAAACTTCAAAAGAGTAGCAATACCTACCTTCTCAACATTTACAGTAAAACTAGGAAAAGTGAATGCTCCCAAAAACACTTTATGAGATCAATATTATTCTGATACCAAAACCAGACAAACACATCATAAAAAAGAAAAGAATAATTCTAATGAATACAGATGCAAAAATCCTCAACAAAATCTTATCACACCAAGTTTACCAGCATATTAAAAGCATAGTACATTACAACCAAGTGGGAATTATATAAATAATACAAGGGTGTTTCAACACACACAAATCAATCAATGTAATTCATCCTATCAATACAAGGAGAGACATAATTCATATGATCATATAAGTGGATTTAGAGAAGACATTTAACAATATTTAGCTTTCATTTATGACAAAAAGCTTTTGGTAAAAGGGGCATATACATACAAATATCAGCATAAAAAAAAAACTATGTACTGAAAATCCACAACAAACATCATTCTCAACTGTGAAAAACTAAAAACTTTACCTTTCAGATCTGGTACAAGGTTATACAGTTTCAACAGTATCTTACAATGTAGTAACTGAAATCCTAAGTAGAGTGATTAGATAAGAAAAGAATATAAAAGGAATCCAAATTGAGAAAGAAAGAAAACTATTACTATTTTCTGACTACATGATAATTTGCATAGTACTAAAGACACTACTAAAAACTAATCGAAACAATAAATCAGAATGTTTGAAGCCTCCACCATCCGGTCCAGGAAGTGAGAAGAAAGAGGAAAGTTTCCATAGAAAAAGGTGAGGGGGAAAAGTGTGTGAGGCCAGCTGTGGCTCCGGAGCTCTGCTTTGAAACAGAGCAGCGAAGAGGGGAGGGGCCCCTGCAGCAAGGGTAACTGTGGGCACTGGGAGAGCTCACCCTGGCCCTAGCACCATTGTCTGAAGCCCCCACCATCCCCTCTTGGAACTGAGAAGAGAGATGGAACTATCCACAGAAGATGTGAGGAAAAAATTGCATGCCAAGCCAACTGTTGCCCCTGTGCCCTGCTTTGGAATGGAGCAGAGATGAGGGGGAGGGACCCTTGCTAGTGAGGGTAACCATGGGCACTGGGAGAGTTTGTCTTGGCTGCAACAACATTGTCTGAAGTCCCGGCCAACCTCTCCTCAACTGAGTATATACAGAGAGGGAGGGAATTTCCAGGGGTGGTGCCCATCAACATATCCACAGCATCACTACCCTTGAGGAGTCTGATGCAATAGTGCCAGATTTGGTCTGGTCACCAGAACCTGAGATCCCAGAAGGAGCACACCAAAGAGATGCCAGCCAGTACCAGTGGCACAGTGGCCAAACACACAGAACAAATTAGAAAACAAACAACAGGAAGAAGGAAAAAAACAAACAAAACAAAACAAACAAACAAACAAAAAAACCAAGTAAGCCCTCAGGGGAAGAATACACCAAAAGAAAGAAAATAGCCACCAGAACTCAACAGCATCGACATGGAAGAACTTCTCTGCCTGCCAGACAGGGAATTTAAAATTGTCACGATTATAAAACATAAAGAAGATGAAAAGGAAAATATGATATGAGAAATATAATTAATGAACTGAAGAATGAAACTGAGTCCTAAAGAAGGAAATGAAGGAAATGCAGAAGATTAAAGGATTAATGGAGGAACTGACGTACTCAGAGAAAAGCAACAAAAACAGATTTGATGATGTGGAAGGATAAATCAGCACTCTTGAATATACAGATATAAAATGAACCAAAAAAGAAAAGAAAAGAGAAGCACACAGGAAAAAGAATGAGGAAACACTTCAAAAACTGTCAGACACAAGGAAAGGAAATATAAGAGTTATAGGAATGCCAGAATGTGAGGAATAAGACCAAGGAACTGAGGAACTATTCAAGCAAATAATCAAGGAGAACTTCCCAAGCATGAAGAAAGAGATGATAACAGATATACAGGAAGCAAGAAGAACACCATGTTACAACAATGAAAGGAAAACTACAGCAAGGTACATAATAGTAAAGTTTCCAAGAGTCCAAGACAAGGAAAAAATAATGAAAATGATGAGGGCAAAGAAACAGATAACCTATACAGAAAACCAATCAGACTGACATCAGACTTCCCTAAAGAAACAAAACAAGCAAGAGGAGAATGGAGTGACATACTCAACACACTCCAAATCAAAAAATGCCAACCAAGAATACTTTACCCTGCAAAGTTCTCCTTCCTCTATGAAGAAAAAATAAAGACTTCTCAGACAAACAGTCTCTCCAGAAATTCAGTACTGCTAAACCCCCAATCCAAAAAATACAATGAAGTCCTAAAGCCAAAATCAGCGGAGAAATGATGAAGAAGAAAAGAATAAGGTGAGGAAAAAATAAAGAGATAAAGAAAATGGCAAATATAGATGCCAACGTTTCAATATTAACTCTAAATATAAGTGGTCTAAACTCATCAATAAAAAGACACAGAGCATCAGGCTGGATTAAAAAAAAAAAACAAAATCCAACCTTCTGCTGTTTACAGGAAACACATTTAACCACAAAAGATAAAAATAGACTGAAAATTAAAGGTTGGAAAACACCCCTAAAAGCAAATGGACCAAAAAATAAGGCAGGAACAGGTATATATCAGATGAAATAGACTTTAAATTAAAAAAGGTAAAAAGAGACACAGATGGACACTACATTATGATTAAGAGGACAATAAATCAGGAAGATAGGACACTCATCAAGATATACTCACCAGGGCCTCCCTGGTGGCACAGCGGTTAAGTTCTGTGCTATGGAGCTATCGGCAGTGGCGACGCAAGTTCAACGCCAGGCTGGGGAGATTCCCACATGGCGCGGCAGACCTCTCCTTCCTCAACTACTGCTCACCTCAGCAGTGCATTTCCGTTGATCTGCCTGTTCTATCCCCACTCTGTCTCTGGTGAACCCTCTCGCCGCCCCACACCTCTGGCCTGTACCCCAGTTTGTATGCATAAATAAATAAATCTTTAAAAAAAAAGATCTCTCACCAAATGAAGGATCATCAAAATATATAAGACAATTAATATATAAAACAATTAGTATGAGCTCTGAAAACAGACATTAGAGAAAATACATGTACATTGGAGACTTCAATACCCCACTGTCACTAATGGTCAGATCAACAAAACCAAAAATAAACAAGAATACTAGAGCCCTAAATAAAGCCCTAGACCTCATGGGCTTAATAGACATATATAGGACACTGTACCGGAAACAAAACAAAACAAAAAAGCAGAGTACACATTTTTCTCCAATGCACAGAGATCATTCTCCAGAATTGATCACATATTGGGCCCTAACACAGACATCGACAGATACATTAAGATCAATATCATTCCAACTATTTTCTCTTATCATTAAGATATCAAATTAGAAATAAATCATGAAAAGAAAGGAACACTCCCTCTTCATGGATATTGAAGTCCATACTACTGGAAGACCACAGGACTAAAGAGATCAAGGAAGACATTAAAAAATACTTTGAGTTTAACAATAATGAAGACACCACTTTTCAGAATGTATGGGACACAGCAAAAGCAGTAATAAGAGGAAAGTATATAGGAGCCTCCCTGGTGATGCAATGGGTTAAGTCTCAGCACTATGAAGCTATCCACAGCCACTGTAGCATGAGTTCGATCCCCAGCCAGGGAGATTCCCACATGGTGCAGCAGGGCTCTCGTTCCTCACCCACTGCCACCCTCAGAAGAGTTCTTCAGTAGATCCACCTGTTCTACTCCCCACTCAGTCTCTGGTGAATACTCTCACTACCCCCACACCTCTGGCCTACACCTAGTTCTTGTATTCCTTAAAAAAATCATTTTAAAAAAGAGTGCAAGTAATACAGGCTCACTTCAAGAAACAACTCAAAGAAACAACCTAGTCTCCCATCTCAAAGAACTAGAAATGAAAAACAAACAAACAAAAAAATAACCAAAAGCAATAGAATAAAGTAAATAATAAAAATCACAGCAGAAAAGAATCAAATAGAAATTAAAAAAAAAATTCCGGGCCTCTTGGTGGCGCAGCGGTTAAGTACTGAGCTATGGAGCTGTCGACAGTGGTGATGTGAGTTTGACGCCCAGCTGGGGAAATTCCCACATGGTGCAGCAGACCTCTCTCCCCACTCTGTCTCTGGTGAACCCTCTCGCTGACCCATGCCTCTGGCCTGTACCCCAGCTTGTACGCATAAATAAGTAATTTTTTAAAAAAAATACAAAAGTTCAATGACACCAGAAGTTGGTTCTTTGAAAAAATAAACAAAATATACAAGCCTCTAGACAGGCTCACAAAGAAAAAAATGGGAGAAAACACAAATAAATAGGATCATAAATTTAAGAGGAGAAATTACAATAGACACGGTAGAAATCAAAATTATATTTAAAGAATACTATGAAACTCTATATGCAAGCAAGTTTAACAATCTAGAAGAGACGGACAAATTCCTAGAACAATAAAATGATACAAAGCTAGATAAAAAGACATAGAACATCTAAACAGAATAATTACAATCAGTGAAATTGATATGGTAATCAAAACACTCCCCAAAAACAAAAGCCCAAGATGAGACGGCTTCACAAATGAATTCTACCAAACATTCAGAAATTAAATATTGCCTGTCTTACACAAACCCTTTCCAAAAATTGAGAAAGACGGAATACTACCAAACACACTCTATGAAGCCAATATTACATTAGTATCAAAACCAAACAAAGACATCACACACATACACACAAAGCCTACGGCCAAGCACCCTAATGAACACTAATGCAAAAATCCTCAATAAAATCTTCACCAACAGAATTCAACAATGCATCAAAATGATCAAGTGGGATTTATTCCAGGGGCACAAGGATGATTCAACATCTGAAAAGCAATTAATGTAATACAACACATCAACAAAAGAAAAATAAAAACCATATGACCATACTGAGAAAGCGTTCGATAAAGTTCAACATCCATTTATGATGAAGGCCCTTGAATTCTCATGATAGAAGGAACATACTTTAACATGATAAAAGCTGTATACCCACAGCCAATATTATTTTAAATGCTGAAAAATTGAAAATCTTTCAACTAAGATCAGGAATAAGGAAAAGTTGTCCACTCTCGGCAATGCTCTTTCATATAATACTGGAAGTCCTAGCCAGAGCAATAAGCCAAGAGAAAGGCATAAAAAGAGTTCAAGAAGGAAAAGAAGAAGTAAAACTATAACTATTTGCAGATAACATGATAATATACATAAAGAGCCCTAAAAACTCCACAGAAAAAAACTAATCAAAATAATCAACCATTTTAGTTAAGTAGAAGGATACAAAATCAACACACAAAAATCAGTACCCTTCCTATATACAAAAAATTAATATGAAGAAGAAATCAAGAAAGTCATCCCATTTATAACTGAAACAAAAAAAAAATCAAATACATGGGGAAAAATCCTGCAAAAGAGGTGAAGGATCTATACAACAAAAATTATAAAACATTGGTAAAAGAAATAGAAGAAGACATGAATATATGGAAAGACATCCCCTGTTCATAGATTAGAATAGTTTACATTATCAAAATGGCCATCCTACCAAAAGCAATTTACAGATTCAACACTATTCCAATAAAAATTCCAATGACATTCTTCAAAGAAATAGAACAAATATTGATGAAACTCATATGGAGTCCCAAAGAAATCTCAAATAGCCAAAGTTTTCCTCAATGAAACAAAGGAGAATGGAGGTATAATACTCCCAGACTTCAAATTATACTACAAAGCCATAATAATTAAACAACATGGTACTGGAACAAAAACAAACACACAGATCAATGGAAGCAAATAGAAAACACAGAAATAAAGCCACACACATAAGGACAACTAATCTTTGGCAAAGGAACAAAGAATATACAATAGATCAAGAACAATTTGTTGAATAAATGTTGCTGGGAAAACTGGACCACCATAAGCAAAAGAATGAAACTGGACCATGCACAAAAATCAACTCAAAGTGTATAAAAGAACTGAACATAGGACTTGAAACCATAAAATGTATAGAGGAAAATATAGGTAAAACTCTACATGCCATACACTTCAGTAACATCTTTAAAGACTCATCCCCAAAGCAAAGAAAGTGAAGGAAAAGATAAACAGCTGGGATTAGATCAAACTAAAAAGCTTCTATACATCAAAAGAGACAGTAAATCAAAACAAAGATACACCCTACTGACTGGGAGAAAATTTTTGCACACCACCCAACAGATAAGGGACTGATCATAAAATATACAAAGAGATCACAGGACTAAAAATAAAATAAAATAAACAATTCAGTCAAAAAATGGGCAGAAGAGATAAAAAGAATCTTCTGCGGAGGAAACACAAATGGCCAACAGATATATGAAAAAATGTTCAACATCCCTCATAATCAGGGAAATACAAATCAAAACCACAATGAGATATCACTTTATAGCAGTAAGAATGGCAGACATTAAAAAAAAAAAAACTGGCAACAACTAATGTTGTAGAGGATGTGGTGAAAAAGAAACTCTCCTACATGGCTGCTGGAAATGCAAACCGGTCCAACCATTATGGAAAGCTTGTGGAGGGTCCCCAGACTACTAAAAATGGAGCTTCCATATGACCCAGAAATTCCATTCTTAGGGATCTAACCAAAGGACACAAAAACATTAATTCAAAAGGATATCTGCACCCCTATGTTTATTGACACAGTATTTGTAAGAGGTAAGACTTGGAAGCAACCTAAATGCCAAAAATAGATGACTGATCAAGAAGATGTGGTATATATACACAATGGAATACTATTCAGCAAACAAAAAAAGATAAGCTAATGCCATTTGCAGCAACATGGATGGAACTAGAAGGGATTATCCTTAGTGAAATAAGTCAGAAGAAAGAAAAACATCTGACGGTTTCATTTATAGGAGGAATATAGACGACCCAAATAAGGGAACGTGGGAAAAAACAAGTACAACAACAACAACAAAACACAATACAGCAAAACGAAAATAAACTGACAACTAATCAGAGACATTCGGCAGGGGAGAGGAAGGGAGAGAGAGCAAAACAAGGGCTGGAAGAGCACATGGGACTATGATGATGGTGCACGGGAAAATTGGTATTGGAAATTCTAGGGGTACTACACCTGAGGAAAGAAAGAAAACCTTGTACAAAAATTAACAGTGGTGTAAAATATGTAAATTTTTTTAAATGAGAAAAAACATTAAATCAGTTTAGTAAAGTTGCAGGCTACAAAATAATTTTTTAAAATGCTGTGTTCCTTATGCAAATAATAAAAAAGAGGAGAAGGAAAATTTTAAAATCCGTTTACAGTAGTGTCAAAAAGTATTAAATACTTAGCAATAAACCTAATAGAGGATATGAGAGTGATCAATGAAAACTATAAAATATTGCTAAAAGAAGTCTCAAGAAAGGGATATTCCATGTTCGTGGATTGGAAGAATTAGAATTGCTAATTAAATTAAATGTCCATTTACTCAAAGCAATATTAGGTTCAATGCAATCCCAGTCATATTTTTTGTGGAACTTTCAAATAAAGAGAGAAACTTTACTGCAATTTATATAAAACCACCAAAGAACTCATATAAACAAAAAAATGAAATGGAACAGAGGTGTCTTGCTCCTAGGCTTCAATACTACAAATCTATAGTAATAAAAACAGTTTGTTACTGGAATAAAAGTAGATTCAAAAACCTTGCAATAGCCATTTAAAGGGAAAAATAAATCCACTTTTGCATGGACTATTAAGATATAACAAGGAGAAAAGAGTATACAATGGAAAAAGGATTTTTTTTTCCTACAAATGGTACTGGGATAAAAGGGCAGCCACATGGGGAAAAAATGAAATTAATCATTCTATGCACCATAAGCAAAAATTAATATAAAAATGGATTAATGACTTGGATGCAATACTGGAAACCATGAACAGCATAAAATAAAATATAGACAAATCACTCCACCATATTTTCTTCTTTGATGTATTGGGGATTCAACCCTAATGTCAAGAAAAACAAAAGCAAAAATAAGCAGAAATGGGTCTCTCTGGTGGTGCAATGGGTTAAGTGCTGCACTGTGGAGCTGTCAAAGGCTGAGGTATGGGTTTGATTCCCTGCTGGGGAGATTCCTCATGGCTCAGCAGACCTTTCCTGCCTCACCCCATGTTCCCCTCAGCAGTGTATTTTGGTCAATCTGCCTGTTCTGCTCTCCACTCTGTCTCTGGTGAACCCTCTCACTGATCCATACCTCTGGCTTACACCCCAGCTTGTATGAAAAAATAAATAAATCTTAAAAAAACAAAATAAACATATATGTCTACATCAAAATAAAAAGCTATGAACAGCAAACACAAAGTATCATTAAAACAAAGACAACCTACTAAATGGAGAAAAATATTTCCACATCATACATTTGTCAAGGGGCTAATATCCTAGATCTGTAACTAACTCACACAGCTCAATAAAAAAAAAGTACCCAATCTGTAAATGAACATAAATGCTATTTATAGACACTTTTCAAAGAATACATCAGATGGCCAATAGGCACATGGAAAAAAAAAAGGTTCAACATCATTTATCAGGGACATGAAAATCAAAACCACAATGAAATACCACCTCACTGCAATAAGTATGACATGTATGTATATAGATACAGAGAACAAATGCTGGCAGGGTGTGAAACAACTCTCATACTTCTTAGTGGGAATTTAGTACAGCTCCTATGGAAAACAGCATGGAGGTTCTACCAAATATTAAAAATAGATCCACCACATGCCCAGAAATTCTACTCCTAGGTGTCCAACTAATACAAAAACATTAATTCCAAGAGATATATGGACTACTGTGTTCATTGCGGCACTATTTACAATAATAAAGTCATTGGTTATTGTTACAACCTATGTTCCCAATGACAGAGGAGTTTATTAAGATAAAATGGTATATATACATGATATAATATTATTTGGCTATATAAAAATGAAATATTGACAATTTCAATAATGTGGATGGAACTTTAGAAGATTATGCTAACTGAAATAAGTCAGAAGGAGAAAAACAATATTACATGATTTCTCTCATATGTGGAATATAAGGAAATGAACTAAAGCAACAGACAAAACTAAATGAAACCAAGCCAAGAAAGATGATTGCAGAATTGGGGCTTCTAGGTGGAGAGAGAAAGTAGGGGTGAGAACAAAGTGGGGATGGAGTCCAATGATCTATATTAAAGAATTATCAGTGCTTTGATTGTGGGTTTTGTGCAGTGACATACATCTAAGGAGGTGTGAACATATTTCCCTAAATCACATAATATTGTAAACCAACATTACATAAATATCAATTAACTATACAAAGAAAAAATGTAGATAAAAATAATATATCATGTAGTATACTAAAGTTAATTACATCTAGAATTTAGCAAAGTCCAATTTTCCTTGTTTCTTTTTCTTCAGGGTAAAATCTAGATCATCGCTTATTTTTTTTAATATACTGTGTATTTGGTATTGTATTTGAAAGTGCATAATCATACCCGTCATGTAGGTTATCTCCTTTACTATTTCTAGGACTTTATAGTTTTGCTGTTTAAATTGATATATATGATCCATTTTGAGTTAATTTTTGAGAAAGATATGAGATTTTTCTCTCTGTGTATTTTTCATGTGGATGACCAGTTATACCCATACCATTTGCTGAGGAGATCATTGCATGAAAACGTAATATACATAGGAAGAAATCAATACTGCTTTTTATTTTTTGTATGAGTTGGCATATAAAGACTATGTAAATTTTATTGATATTGATATAAAGTTTCATTAGTTTAAATCTTCTGTCATGTACTTTTTTAAATATTCTGGTTTCTTTCAATGCAATTATATTGTATTTTTTGTAATAAACATGCTGGAAGGAACCAGTGGTCACACTCTTAAGGAATTGAAAACATATCCCCCCAAAAATCTATCACATGGGTGCTTATAGCACCTTTATTAATAATGCTGAAACTTGGAAGCAACCAGTAAATATATTAATAAGTAACTGGATTAATAAATGATGGTACACCCAGACAATGATATATTATTCAGAGCTAAAAATATGAGTTGCCAATGTGTAAGAAGATGTATATGTTACCTGTGAAGGTTATCTCTGTATGATTTTCTGGGAAAAGTTAAACTATGGAGATAAATAAAAAGATCAATAGTTGTCGGGGTAGAAGTGGGGAAGAGCACAGGATTTTTAGGGTAGTGAAATACTCTGTATGATAGTATTATATAATTATGACTATATGTCATTATACACTGATCCAAACCCATAGAATGTACAACATCAGGAATAAAACCTGTGATAAAATATTGATTTTGGATAATTAATAATGCATCAATGTAGGTTCATTCTTGGATTAAAAAAAAGGTACTAGTTTTGAACTGATGTTGATAAGGGGGAATGTTATGTATTTATGGGGCAGGGTATATTTGGGATATCTCTGTATCTTCTTGTCAAATTTGTTGCAAGCCTTAAAACTGCTGTATAAATATAATCTTAAAATAAAATTCCATGGAGATATATTGAGGATTTTATAACAGGTCTTGTGTCATTGAAAGTCCATACTCCAATACATCTAACAAATATGCTAAAGTATAAAAATGACAAAGGGTTCCAAAATATTCAGAAATATATAATATAGAATAATGACCCCCTAAATTATACATATTTTAGTACCTGAAATCTGTGAAAAGGTTAGCTTACATGGTGAAAAGCAACTTTACAAATATTGAATTAAGGATCTTGAAGTGGAAAGACATCTTCAATGATCTAGGGAAACTGAATGCAACCTAAAGACTCCTTATAATGGAAAGAGGGAGATGAGAATATCAGTTGACAATAAGATGTGATGACAAAAGTCAACAGGTGGAAATAAAGAAATTTTAAGAAACATTAAAGCCTCACATGAGATAAAAACTTTCATAAACGTATTTATTATACACATAGAAGTACCTGAGGAATGTGAAAGAATACAATGAAAGACTAAGACCTAAGGGAAAAATAAGAAAGTTTAAAAAGACAACAATACGCACAGAGATTAAAAAAAAAAGAAGAAACGTCAATAAATCTCATTTTATCACTTTTTCTTGAAAAAATTACATAGAAAAATTGAATTCACTTAATAAAATTGGTAATCAAATAACTCATCAGTTTAATGTCATAGAGAGCCAAACCTATTTCTCTAATATGTTATATATGGGAACTTTCACCATCAGAGAATGCTAAGGAAAAATTATGACCTTGATCTGTAGAGATAATATTTATAATATTTTCCTGATAATGTCTGCAAAAATAAGTGTTTCTGAAAAGTAATGATAAACAAATTGGAAATTATTATCACTTCAGAGACAGGGTCTTACAATTTTTGGAATGATTAAATTAAACCTATTATAAAATGCCAACTTAAAAATTGTCATGGGTAAATAAAAGCTTTTCAGTAAATTCTATAAGTAGCAGTAATTTTGGGGTTTATAGCTTAATACCTTTCATCTCAACAACCTCAACATTTGGTAATAATTGAGGCTCAGTAAAGATATAGAAGAAAGTTGCTGATGATAAGGAAAGTGTACGTAAGGAAAGAGTGAAGGAGATTAAAACAGAAATGGAGGATAGCAGAATAAAACAAGATAGAAAAATCTCTGGATATGCATGGTGATGTGGATAATATAAAATCATTTTATGGACAGAGATTAAATTTTAAAACATGTATATTATCAATGGGAGACAAAAAAGAAATGAAATCACAAAGGAAATTAAAAATTACTGGAATGCTAAAGGAAAAATAAAAACAACTTACATTTCCTATCTGTATCTGATCACTGGAAAAAAAACAAAAGAAGGAAGATACTGTATTTATCCAACTATTAAACAAAGTAAGAATTTTTTTTTTAAACAGGTTAGTAGACTACTTCTCACTTTGTGTATGTCACAGACTGCCTAGGGGAATAGGTATCTGCCTCTTATCTCTAGCCTATATAATATCATCTTGAATAGTTTCATGACATATATGATTGAACTTTCATCACTGTGTTAACAGTAATATTTACAAATAAAAATATTTTTTCCTACTGAAATAAATTTACACATCATTGTCTATCTTCACATGGATTACTGGTCATATCCCTATATGACAAGTATATATATATATATATTTTTTTTTTTATAATATATATTTTTATTGTTATTTATGTCTTTTACATTTTGCATTCCCCTTGGGTAGCCCACCACCAATTCACCCGTGATCCATCTCCATGGTCCCTTGTGTTCTTTTCTATTCCATTTTGTGCCCTTTCCCTTCCCTCCCTCCGGCTCCAGCTCCTTCCTCCCCCGCTCCCCCCCCACTGATTGTCTCTCTCCCACCCGGCCTCTGTATAGTCCTGTTATAAGTGAAACCATTCGATATTTTTCTCTTTCTTTCTGGCTTATTTCACTGAGTATGATCCCCTCTAATTCCATCCATGTCGCTGCAAATTGCATGTGTTTATCTTCTTTCCATGCTGAATAGTATTCCATTGTGTATATGTACCACATCTTCTGGATCCAATCATCTATTTTTGGACATCTGGGTT
>PVIJ01010325.1:0-60909 GCA_004024925.1 Scalopus aquaticus
GGCTGAAATCCACATTACTGGAAAACCAATGGATCAACGAAGAGATCAAAGAAGAAATTAAAAAATATCTAGAACTGAACGACAATGAGGACACAACTTTCCAGAACGTCTGGGACACAGCAAAAGCAGTAATAAGAGGAAAATATATAGCATTACAAGCTCACATCAAGAAACAAGAAACAACCCAAAGAAACAATTTCTACAGAAATTTCTCCCTGTGTCACACAGCGATGATTTTTTTTAAGATGTCAACTTTATTTTTTAAAAATGCTCAGCAGTATATATTGCCTATTCCAACAGATGTGAAATACATACATCATACTCTACAACTTCAAATTTATAGCAGTCTTACATTTTATTAAATGTTCTGATACACACTGTGATGTGAAGCACTCTTCTCATGCCCACTCATCAATGAAGACTTGTGGAGTAGTGCAGGATAGTAGCATGTAGCTGCTGTTTTCTGCCATGTTTTTGGTTTAAATCACATTTCAGTGTAGATTACTGACCGTTGTTTGCTCTCAGTTAACTTTGACCCAGCTGATATCTGTGTAGTGTATAATATTGACAGTTCAAACGCTTCCCCTCGGGGAGGCCATCAGCCAATATGAATGCGAGCCGAGTGCATATGCAGTTTGGTAGATGCCAAGGCTGTTGCTAAGCAGGTTGAACTCATACTTTCTGCTTACGGACACCCTTCACAGCTTGTCTGAGCTAGTGCCACTATTTCTGAATCCCTGCAAAGTAGATGTGCTCAACAGTTTATCTGCACTGTCTGTGTTTTGTATCGCAGATGGTTGGCTGGTTGTTTTTACATATATGAAATAAGTGTAAGTAGCACATTGAATGGTCTATAAAAAATAGCACACAAAGCTCTCATTTGCCAAGAACTATACAGACCTTTTTAATCTAATACGGAAGTAGATCCTGTCACAGTTTTTCGGTTATGAAAGCAAATTTAAAGCATAGTTACAGTTGTTAAAAATAGGATGATTGAGGGCCTCCCCGGTGGCGCAGCGGTTGAGCGCTGCGCTGTGGAGCTGTCACCTCTCGCCGCCCCATACCTCTGGCCTGTACCCCAGCTTGTATGTAAAAAAATAAATAAATAAAATAAAATAAAAAATAAATAAAAAATAGGGTGATTGAGATAAAAACTTCACCGTTAGCCCCAAGCAGCCGCTGTATACTTTTTTAGAGGAATGACTTACTCAGTTAAAGGAAATAAATCTCGTAGAATTGTTCTGTTAATTTCGCCATCAAAATTGATCAAACCCTTAGGAATAAATAACAGGTGTTGCTCTCACTGTTGACAAATATCTGTGACAATTTGTTATAGAAACTCAGTGACCTCAAGTCAACCTTCCCATAATATTTTAGATTTTCCTCTAAAATGCAGTGGTGAGAGGGAGTTCAAAAGATCAGAAATGCAAGCAGTAAATTATAACTATAGTTACTTGAAATTAAATTTTTTTTAACTCTTGAGAAAAGCTAAACTATCATTGAACTTAATTAAGACTTACAACAGTCCCCATACATACTTGTTTGTCATTAATTCTGATAATAATGATAAGCATTAAGAGAACCTCTTATAACTATGTGATACTTACATTTTCCATTTATGTTATTTTAATGATAATAGTTATATTTAGAGCTTTCTAAGCAGAGTTTAAGGTCATATTCATTTACCATCTATAAGCAATTTCCATACATACACATAGATATTAGCATCAGTGTGTGCATATGTTTTCTCTCTTCTCACAGGATTATTTAGAAAGTTCTAAAATTAAAAATTCCAGTGGACTATGGTGGAAGACCATGGGTGCCTTGGTAGTGGGTGTGGAGTAACGTATTTTGGAAGAGGTGTGATTCTATACCTCTGAACCATATACAATGCTATAAACATCTTCCAGATGTTGTTGGGTTTAGGGCTTCCTGAATTTTGAAGTTTCTCGGCCCTTGACTATGGTGTAAGAAAAATTCAGAGCCACATCTTTCACAGAAGCAAAAGCAAAGTTTATTTAGAGACAGAATAAAAGGACACTCAGGGAAAGGTCCCTGGGAGGGCGAAGTCCTTGGTAGGAACAACTGCAAGGGATTGTGGGGGGTCTGGCATTAAATGGGATGTAGCAACTGTTGACTCTGTGCCTTCCTGGGGTAAGTTTATCAGTGCAGGCAGCAGTTTCTGTCACTACCCCTTCTACTGTGCTCTGCAGTGCATTTTTATCAGTCCTGCCAAGTAGGTTGGGGTAGCGGAGAGAGCATGAGGCCTGAGTTGCCAGTGGTGTCAACCAGCTCTGCCTTTCTCTTGGGAGGAGGAGACTACCTGGGTTTTTTTTCGGGAGAGGGCTGACAGTATTGCTTGTCTTGTTTATGGGGATTGCCTTCTCACCCAGAACCTGGCCCATTTCGAGGTATTGCTCCCCTCTGGGTGCTTCTTGTACTCCTAGGGCTTTATCTCCTGCCTGTTGGTTGGGAGGGAGGCTCCTTTTCTCCACTTGGGTGCTTCTTGGCTCTCCCCAGGTTTTATCAGATCTGGCAAGTGTTTCCTGGGGTCTTGAGTATAGTTGGCCATATAATTTTCTTTAGGCATTGCCCTTCCTGCCCTAAATGTCTAACACAGTGAAGGTTGCTTCTGTAGGCTGCTGAAACAATCTCCACTTATTCAGATTGCTTGTTTGTCAGGTTGTTTAGCACTTAAAAGGATTCTTCATGTGCAGGTCACCTCCTGGGCACAGAAGGGAGAGAAGAGGTTTATTTTCCCAGCCAAGAACATTGCATCATCTCCAGTGGGACGTTTTCCTGAGAGAGACAGAATCAGAGCAGTCACAGAGGCCTGTAGATCTCCCCTGAGCGGGAAACAAGGCCCCCCTGGGATAGATAGGGCACCTCTTCCTGCGCTGCTGCAAAACTTGGCTACTGGATTGTGGGATCCTTTTAGCAGCTACATGGACCCATCCTATTATTTTTATCAAATGGAAATTGAATAAAATTGACCCATGATAAAGTGAAAAATGAGGTGGCGGAAGGAAACAATTTTCAAATTAAACTCTGCTACCCAATTTTCTAAAGAAAAAAAATGTAATGCTAACAATATTCTGGATGCTTAAAAACATCATTTCTATCAGTTTGCTGTGAAAGGGAAAGAATTAAAAGATGATAATAAATACATCGAAATAAATATTCCAAAGAAATGACAACATCAAAACTAATTTAAATTAAAAAGTACCATTTTCTCATATGTAAATTGTAGACGATAGTTGTTACAGGACTACTAATATCCAAATGTCATTACATGAAATTATAATATTGTGCTTTGGAAGATAAAAATCATAAGATGAAAAATTTTAAGCGTGAGTGATTGTTAACAGGATAATTAAGTGCCGAACCTAGAGTCAAGTTTTTCTGATTTGAAACAACTTGGTTCTGTTACTCACTGTGTGACCTTTTCTGTTTTTGTTTATGGAGGGGGGCAAGTTACTAAATTTCTCTATACAAAGTTTTCATATCTGTTCAAATGGGAAAAAGAGTAAATGAACTAATCATAAAAAATTGTTTTGAAGGAAAATTGCACTGATTAAAAGCAAGTTATCATTGTTATTAAAATTATACAAATAACCACTATTATTATTAACCATAGCATATAGCAGTCTGAGTAATACCTGAGTCTTCACTCTTTTTATTTTCCTTGCTGTTCTTAAAATAGTTTAGAGGCAGCTTTTTGCTTCCTGGATAAATTTAAAACTTCTGAGTATACCTGCAAGGAATCTCATAGACTTACTGCAGTTGACAATTCTCAAATGACCCAATCATGACCCTTCTTGCACCACATCTTTGCTGATCTTTGATCCTATCCTTGATGGCCTTTCTTCTTATGTTCTTCCCCTAACTCTATCAGGAGTTCCCTGAGGCACTTCCTTAACTGTATCCTAGAATTATATTGAAATCATCTCTTCGTTAGGTTGTTATACTACATATGAGAAACTTGAAGACAGATTATATTTTATTTTTCATTCTTGTGTCCTCTGAACTTAATCCAACCATTCATATTGCAGATGTTCAATAAGTGCTTGATAAATTAAAAATTAGGACTATCAACTGGTATAAATCACTAGTCTAGACATGTTGGAGAGGATACCTTTCAAAAGAGACCTGTTGGTTTCCTCTCCAACATGTCTAGACTAGTGATTCTCAAAACTAGCTGCATATTATAACTTCCAGGGATCTTTTCAAAGAAAACTAGTGTTTGAGACCCACAATTTTAATCACCAGAATCCCTGACACATGGTGGCCAGATACAGTTATAAAAGTTTCCAGATGATTCTGTTGAAAAACCTTAACTGGAAAGCCTTCTCTAGAATAACATGTTTTCAGTATTCAGTTCACAAGAAATATTTGTAAATAAAATACAAAATCTTGTATTTAAATCTCTACTTACAGTGACAGCCTTTACGTGATCCCTTTAAGAGATCCTAATTAATAACGTGTATTTACAAGTCTGTGAAGTTTTATGTTACTAATCAATGTTTAAATGTTATGTAGCTTTATTATCCTATTGAACCTATTGAACCTATTAACCATTGAAAGTTAGTTTTTGTTTCTGTCAGGTAACCTAGATGAATTGAGCAAAACTGTGCCTCAGGGTTTTATTTAGCTGCAGAATTAGGTTGTTAAGATGTCAGTCCTTAATTGCTCTAACTTCCATTTGGGTCATGGTTAAAAAAAAAAAAATCTTGGGTGAATAATAAATTTTAAAATGTATGTAAAATTGCTCTCTCTAGAATATTCAATCTGCATCCAAAATTCCCATTAGGACTCCAGTAAATGAAACTTCCAACTGGTATTTTTCAATTTCAAATATGTGTACTTTTTTCAATACTTCTTTTTACTAAAAATGTTGTCTCCCTTTAAACAGTCACCAAAAAATGTTATAGTTGATTATATCCTCACCATTTATTAAAGTGAGGATAGTACAAGAAAAGGTGAATATTCTTATGTATATTTTCATGGTTGATAAGGGTCAATGTCAGAAAGAGCAGCTAGATCATTAATTGTGTTTATGTCATAATAATAGGTCATGCAAATATTTAATTAAATCTAGCAGAGTTCATTTTTAACCTTTAAGATTTAAAAGCTATTATAACCATAGACCTTGATTCTAATTTATTTTAAATACTGTATGTGTCTTAAGAGATAATTCTCTATATCAATGTTTTAATAAAGATAGGAGAACACTGCTAGTAGTATACATTCTTATATAATAGAATTTTTCATCTTCATGTTACTGTTACAGGATATGATATAGTGAAGGGGGAGGAGAGTTGCTGGGGTCTTGGGAATGGGCACCATCCCCCCCCACCCCACTTCTATGCAGTCTCAGATAACTTGGGCTACAAATCCCAAAATGCCATGTGATGGAGCCTTGGGGCTGCTGAAGGACTTTGGATGCTCTTGACTTGGGCACAGGAAAAATATTGTGGGAGAGTCAGAATCGGTATGTTACAAGTGAAGCTTTATTGTAGGTGAGAGTACACACTAGAGTGAATGCTGACAGATTCAGAATCTTACCTTAGGTCTTATGATTGCTGATATACTTAGTTTGAGGGGGCACGGGCTCACAGATGAATTCTGAACAGATTGTGACCAATTTTGTTTAGATAGAGGGACATTGATTCACAAATGGGTCCTGAGTGGATTTTGACCAGTTTTAACAGACCACTGGGCTTTAATACCCTGTTAGGTAAAGTAAGATAGGAGTTTTATAATCAAAGCCATCCAGGGTGAGATAAAGGGCCTAACAACTTGCTGTGAAAATTGCATTTTTGTTTTTTTAATTACTGGATGGTGTGGGGGTGGGGAGAGGTAGGTTGCTTTGCAGCTTCTGTGCTAATCCTCTTCTGTCTCAGGTGACCTAGACTTCTTGAATGGGGGGCAACTGGAAAGGAGGAAGAAGCAAGCACCTTGTTTTGAGGCATACAGGGAGGAGATATTCACGTGGTAATCTCGCTCTTGCAAAATTGAGAAGGCAAATCAAAATACTTGGTTTCAGAATCCTAACAAAACATTTGGTACAGTGTTCAAATAAGTCAGATTAACAATTCACAAATCCAAAAGTTTGAATAACAATAGAGAATAATAAAGTTTAATGTCAGTCATTCCCTTGGCTTAGTAAAGAATTTTATAGATAAGAAAAGGTAAATTTAATACTTTCAAAAGCTCAAGTATAAAAATAAGTAAATTTGGAGTGAACTTGAATTCCTGAGAAATACTGACAGTGTTTATATATGTCACAGAATCTCACTCATTAAAATTATGAAAATGACAACATGAATGTAATAGATTTTGACATCTGGTACATTGCAGTGAGAAAAAAAAATGTTACTAAGAAGAATGTCTGAACAATCCTTCTTAACTGTGACTTTTGTATTACACAATGTCATATAAAATATTAGAAAAGATTTCTTCCCCTCCTGACATATATGATTTTAAATTCTCAAAGATTTTTCCAGTTCATTTCTTAGACATTCAAAAACACTTATCAGAGTGGTTGCTTAATATTCATAACTAATAAAAAAAAGGGGGTATCTGCTTCCAAAGAAATTATATTATAGCATTTGACTTCTCCTATTAGTAAAATGTAAGATTTTGATGTGGAATATAAAGTTGCTTGCTTGATCTGATAGCATTTCCCAAATTTGCACCCAAATGTTCCCATAGTTCTAAGAATATTTACTCTGAATAGTTAGGATTCCACTGTTAGCAATGACAGTGACAGTAATAACAGGCAAAATAAAATCCATTTCAAAGAGAGGTAATTAAATTTGATAATGATAGCAAATTATTCCTTTTTCATTTTGTGAATCCCAAATCAGGTATTTTAAGTCAAATCTACAAAGTCATTGAGAAGGAAAACATATTTTGGAAACTAAGTTTTAATGTATCCTAGAAATTTGACCTTAACACTATAGATTGCCAGCAGATGTGTGGAGTTCTTTACAAATGATTGCATGAATAAGTATTCATAAAGGTGACCTCAAACCAGAGTGAACTATTTTCATAAAAATCTTTATGAAATCATTGTGTGCAAGTATTCAGTTCTTTAAATGCAAGCAGTTAATTCTTTAAATCATTTTACCTGAGTAGAAAAAAATAAGTTAATATATATTCTTTTAAACCCAGATTCTGTCTCCATATTTATACCAATATAGACTGCCCAGTGTATGTAGCTATTAATTAGCTAAATGACACGTGAAACATAAGACAGATGAATTTGTCTTGTTTTTCACACAACTTCAAAATTAAAAAAATATAGATTTATTTAAGTGCATGGCAAAAGTTTTTGGATCCAATCATGACATAACAATTGGATCATTTTTACCTTCCCACTGCGAGGAACATTGAAGGTAGACAGTATTGGTTAAGCAGTGTTAGTAGTGTTTGGACAGCAACCAACGTGAGTCTGTAATCTTTGGGAGAAAAACACGTAAGATGAGCCCAGTACTTAACAGACTTTGTCTTTCACATTTTCCAAATCTTGACACAGGAATGAGATTGATAGTCTCAGTGAGTAGTGAAAGGTGAATATTGCAAGGCAACTGGGATTTGAGGGCATGATGCCAGTAAACTGTAAACCAGTTTCTATGAGAAACTTGTCTTTGACTACTACATTGCACTTAACATGGTGATATTTTAAAAGCTCTAGATCAGAAAAAAAAAAAAAAGCAGAGATTTGAGGAAAATTTCATATTTTAAGCTTAATCAGAATATACCTATTTTTTAGATGAGAACCTTAATAATCTACTTTCTAAATATTAGAGCTGTGCTGTAGGAGAAAAGACTTCTGCAGAAGAAAGGGGAAACTAAGAAACCTGGTTTAATGAGACCTAAAACCAAGACTCAATAGTGTCTACACAATTTGCTGCTAGACCTTGGTAGAAGAAGACCCGTTAATGGGGCCCTTTACAGCCATCCATCTGCAACACCAGGCATAAAAGAAAAAAAATGTATTAAACATCCTAAGAAGTAAGAAAAAGTGACTGATAAATCAGAGATAAATGAATCAATAGATGCCAACTATTGCTATCTGTCTGTAGATTTTCTTTCTTTTTAAATCAATATTTGTTAGCTTATTAATTCTAGACTTGGGGTTTCTCATCAATTTTAGATAATTCTCCAATGTAATCTCTTCAAATTTGGTACTTATATGCTTGCCCTCTTCTCCTCTGGGATATAATTGAACATGTAGAAGTTCTTTTTGTGTCTTATACAAATCTTTTTTCCCTTTTGTGTTTTATTCATTTGGTCTCCTTTTGGTTCTTTGCTTAGTTTCTTCTGATCTGTATTCTAGTTCACTCATCTTCCTTTTAGTTGTGCCTAATATTATTTTAAGCTATCAATATAAATATATAATATATTTATATATAATAATTATGTTTGCCAGCCTAATTATTTCTATTTATGTATTTTTCAATTCAAAAAGTACTTAATATTTCTACCTTCTTGCTAAAAGAGAAAGTTTAACATTTATATATATGATTTTTTTTTTAAATCTGTAAATGATGATTCCATTATTGGGAGAAATACAACATATTTCTGCTGTTTATGGTTCACTTTGGTTCTCTTTCATGTCATCATATTATGTCATATGCCTAGATTATTGTTTATTGTGTTCTAGACTTTATATTAAAGTCATTATTTAAAGAAATGATGTCTAGAATGATATTATCTTTTTTTCTAAGAGGATTTATATTTGTTTTGATCAGGTGCCTAAAAAGACTATAAATCTGGTGTGATCTTAGTCCAAGATTAGCTGGGAGATTTACTAGGCACTAGGATGATTCAAATCTAGGCTGCCACCAGACAAGGAGTGGTTTATTTCTAGTTCATACCTTCTCCAGGAGTGTAGGTTTTCAGTCTACATCCTGGGAGATTTAGACTGCACTGTGGGAATACTCAAACTCAGTTTGCATTTCCTTTGACCAAGTGAAGCTATGAAAAGTGTTCTGTCTTTCAACTACTTCTTCTGAATTGGCAAAAAGACCTAGAGCAAGAATTGTACTCTGGTCAACTTACCATTTCTATGTCTCGATTTTCTGTCATGTCAAATGAAATAGACATTAGAATATAGTCCCTAAGCTTGTGGTAAGGATTAAATGACTCAACAGTGTAAAACATATGGTATATCTGGCACATGACTAGAGCCCAAGTTTTCTATCAATATTATTTCTAAAATTAGGTCCTCTGGAGTTATTTACATAGACCCGGTTTATTGTTCTTGCCTGGGCAGCTGCCAATATAAATCAAACTAGTAATTTTATTCTAAAAATATTTATTGAATAATCTCATGGATTAATGTGCTTGTCAAGACAAACATGGAGAGTACTTCTGTGGATTTTATAGAATAGCAATAAAGATTAATATAGAGGGTAATGAGAGGCAATTGTGAAATTATTCACAAAGGCAGTCAAACATGTCTTAAGTAAGGGACTACTGAGAAGCTCATCTGAAAACACCAAAGAAATATGAACTTAAAATTTTAAATTTCAAATGTTTCTGAAGGAAAAAGTTATTATTTACAAAAAATGAAATTTTGGTTTTAAGACCTATTTTAAATGACTATCACATACAAGCTAAAAGAGTCACCATTGGAATAGTGGATTTTTTTGTTGTATATTTTTATGTTTCACACTTTCTTTTGTTTTATTTTGCTAAGTGTTAAAAGTTCTTTCATTAATATAAAGTTAAGTTAGACAGTAATGACTGAGTCAATAATTAGTTCATAACAAGTTATATTTATTTTTTATTTATTTTTATTTTTTTGTGTCTTTTTAATTTTTATTTGTGTCTTTTACATTACTGTATATTCCCCGTAGGTTTCCCACTACCAATTCACCCGTGAACCATCACCACAGTCCCCTGTGCTCCCCTCTCCCCGTCTGAGCCCCAGTCCTCCCCCCTCTCACTGGTTGACGCCCTTGCATTTGGTTCCCCTATATTCCTGATATAAGTGAGACCATTCGATATTTTTCTTTTTCCTTTGGCTTATTTCGCTGAGCATGATCCCTTCTAGTTCCATCCATGTTGCTGCAAATTGCATGTGTTTATCTTTTTTGAATGCTGAATACCATTGTGTATATGTACCACATCTTCTTGATCCAGTCATCTATTTTTGGGCATCTGGGTTGTTTCCATATCTTCGCTATTGTAAATAGTGCTGCAATAAACATACGGGTGCATGTATCCAACTCATATTTTCAAGCCTTATATTAATGAGGTATAACAGGAATTTAGCAGAGTGGCTGTAGCCCCTAATTTCTTCATCCAGTATTACTGAAAAATAATTCTGGGGCCTCCCTGGTGGCACAGCGGTTGAGCGCTGCACTGTGGAGCTGTTGGCAGCGCGCGATGCGGGTTCGATGCCCAGCCTGGGAGAATCCCACATGGTGCGGCAGACCTCTCCTGCCTCACCCGCTGCTCCCCTCAGCAGTGTGTTTCCATCCATCTGCCTGTTCTGCTCCCCACTCTGTCTCTGATGAACCCTCTCACCATCCCACGCCTCTAGCCTGTACCCCAGCTTGTATGTATAAATAAATAAATCTTAAAAAAAAAAATTCTGCACCTATTTCAGAAAAAAGTGACTCAAGCCCTATTAGTTTATCTCATCCCAACTCCTCCTATCTTTATCTAACAGGAGGTTAGGGTTTAGATGCTTCTGATAAACTGGCTAAATCTCATCCCAATCTGTAAATTCCTGTCCCTTTTGTTAAGCAAAAGTTGTCAAAACCCATTCAGTATCCCTTCTGTGAGCCCCTGCCCCTTCAAACTAAGGATGGAATTATATCAGCAGCCTTAAAACCCAAGCTGGGGTTCTCTGAATCTGTCAGTGTGTACTACCACCTTCAATAAGGCTCCATTTCTAACTCCCCTATGCTGGCGTCCACATGAATTGTTCCTGTGTAGAAGCCTAGAACCTCGGGAACCCTCAGTATCCCTCTACCCCAGTATCGATACATGTCACATTGAAAGAGTCTAACAGAAAGTACAGAAAATCATGATCAGAATGAAATGTTAATAACTCATTAGAAGGGGATCCTGTTATATTCTACGTAATAGACCTGGTGTTATTTTTCATGTTGTGATGTTTCCTCTAGAACTATTATCCACCGAATATTTGGATCCTACTCTACATGCTATATTACCAACATGATGAATATTCCAATTGTCTCTATGCAGATTGCCTCCTCAATACCTGTAGTGAGGAAATCATCATTCTTTGTTAGAACTCTGAGTACCCACTTCAATTTAACAGTTAAGTGAACTAACATGAATGTTTATGTCACCTGTATGATAATCAGGAAAAATTTATTCATGTATTCTCTTAAACTGTACATTTATTGAGGTTTCTGAAATTGTGATTTTAAAGTAGTTAACTTGTGAGATATAGGACACTCAAGGTTCTCTATAATTCAGTCCCTCCCCGCATTGGAAACTGAGCACATAAATTCCCCTCTGCCTTCTAAGTGATCTTCATTCATCCCTAATAAATATTTTTTTTTAAATCATACTACCAGGAACATAACAGCTTTAAAATGATGGGAGATGGTTAACCCAGACAGCTGGCAATCAGGAAAGAAATAATCTAATGAGAATTCAAAAATATAATAAAGGTGAACAAAATCAATCTCTTTTTTTATGATTACCCTGCATTGACTATTCTAAATAATCTCAACAGAAGTTTCTGTAGCCCCCCAATTTTTTTGTTAGGAATGGTTCTAAAAATCTGTTACCATCATTGCTGTCTTTTCCCTTAACACTTGCTAGTATTTTTTGCACATTGCTTATGACTTATAGTGTCTATTAAATAGATACTATACAAGTTCAATAGATACATACAAGTTCAAGTGAATGAAATACTCTTCTCCACATCCAATATGTATTCTTTACACTACAAAATCATAGAAAATAAAAGTGGATCTATTGAAAAGAAAAATCGAGTATATAATTTGGATATTTGGAAATCATTTGGATGATTTGTGTTATTATATTTAAAAATCCCATTATGAGCAGGACCTATTCTTTGGTATTTTTTATACATGCTTTTCTGGAAGGAAATATGCAAAAGTTTTACAATCATAAATTCACTTAAAACTTTCCCTCTTAAGTTGATTTTATTAATTTTTATGAATTCTTCTCACTGTGCCATCTTCCACATTAAATGTACACAGAAATGTATTTTTTAATTTAATTTATATATTTTTTAAAACTTTTTTCTTACATCGTTGCTAATTTTTGGACAGTATTTTTTAATGCAGCTGTTATTTATTCATTCTGTAAAGTCATTTCTTATGTGAGTGTTCTAAAGGAGTTTGTTTAATTGAAAGGAGGAGAAATAGTTTGCAATTGACACAACTATCAGTAACTCTGAATATTCTAATTTTTAAATCAATGCTATACATCATACCCCACAAATAGTAATGACTTTTAGTATATGAATTTTGTATTAATGAAAATGTATAATAGTTATTTTACAGTACTTGCTAAAACTTAGAGGAGTAAGATCATGTTCTAAGGCTAAAAGGAATAAGATAATAGTAAGCACCATTATTTTTAAATTTTGAAAAAACTGGCATCTAGTGAGAAAAAAATGCATTAATGTACAAATGAAGATCTTTTGCAATATGCTTCCAAAGTCACTAAGACTGGTGAAGTTTTGTGGGGATTTTATATCAGAGAATATTTTAACTGTTTTATTTGCATTATCTTCTTAAACCCTTACTAACCACTCCATGAAGGGGGAATATCACTGTTCTCGTTTTATGGAGCAAATGAAAATGATAGAAAGTGGAGAATTTGCTCAAGGCAACACAGTTTTAAGTAGTTGATAGGAATTCAGTCAGTCTGACTCCAGAGCTAAATATATTCAGAAATGAGTCTGCAATCAATAAGACTTTCAAGTTTAGTTGCTGAGATTTCCTAGTTGATCTAGCAGTGAGTAGAAATTTAGTTGGTTAAAATTTTATTACAGTTATCCATCATGGGAAAAATACAATTATCCATCACTCTAAACATGGATAGAAATCACTAATTAGATTTCAGTACTTGTAATTTTGAAATTAGAAGTCAAACTATGGCAATGACAGTTTTCTAGGTCGACATGTTCCAAAAAACCAGAATAAGTCACACACACACACACACACACACACACACACACACATACGCCCATGCTCTCAGGCATATCTTCATGTGAGGACAAAGAATCACAAGCATCAAAATAACTATGATTTTAAAAAATTATGCCAAATCCCATCTAGCAACTTCTCATGTATCTAGCTTGCCATAAACTTTTGCATAGAACAAGAAAATTTACTAAGGAAAGGAAGCCAAAAACAGATTCAGGGTGGCTGTAACCCCACAGCTAGAAAAAAGTAAGTCTACCTTAAAGGTCAAAACACAAAAATACTTCCCAGTATATCAGAGCACAGGAAACAAAGATGGAATTTAAAAATACATTTTTTTAAAAAAAAAACAATCTGAAAAGCATAGCTTCTGGGGTGTGGGGAGGAAGAAGAGGCACTCATTGGCAAATGAATGGTGAAGGAGGGGGGCAATGCAACAGAAAGAAAAAAAAGAAAAAAGAAAAAAGATATAACCATTGAAAAAGAAAATATTTTTAAAACGCAGAAATCTGTGTAACACACATATAACTTTAAATGATTCACAAAGAGAAGTCAACATGCATCTGAAGGTTCTTTATTAAAAAAATAAAATTAAATAAAAATAGAGAAAAATAAATCACCATTTAGCAAATCACCACAATAATAATATATTCAGGCAAGTATCACCAGTTGACACGGAACCTTGTGGGTTAAGTAGGATGAAAACAGGATAACTTGTAATCTCAAGTATTTCCCCAGTAATCTTATTAATTGCAAAGGAGATGAGGTAACTTTGTAGTGGACCACATTCCCATCCAAAATGTTCAAAATCAATAGCCAGAATGAAATCAGCATCAGGGGATATAATGAACTGAGAAAGGTAGGGCATCACTTTCATTGTATTCTTGTCAAAAGTACATAGCCTGAATTTTGTCATGATGAAACATGAGACAAGATCAAGTTGGTGGATGAGCTACAATATAGGTGTCCAGAACTTATGAACTTAAGATAGTGATGAAAGACGAAGAATAGGAAACTATCCTAATTATAAGATATGTAATAACTAAGTTAGGCAATGTTATCTTGAATTAGATTCTGATGTAGGGGGAAAAATCATTGGAAGGACAATTGATAAAATTCTAATAGCATCTGTTTATTTTCCTTGTTTTGGTAACTGAACTGTGATTATGGAAGACTACATTGAAAGATATACCTACAGAGTACGTATAGGGACATGTTTTGTAATATTTTTTTAAAAAAATTATCAAGTGTAATTTTATTGCAAAACATAAGATAAAATCTTAAGCAAAAATATATTTGTTAAATCCTTAAATCTGAGTCTAAAAATAATGAATTAATTTTCATAATGGGTATGCTAATTCTTTTATATACACTAAACAGTTGAACAATTTAACTATAAGGTAAACCTAAACATTAATTTAACAAAGAACCTGCTTATATTTCTGAGCTGTAATTGAAGGAGAAAAGAAATTAACAAAGAGAATAGAAGCAACAGCTCAACATAAGCATAAAATTCTATCAGGAAATATAAAAATTATTTGCAAAAGAAAAAAACAAATAAGATATTTTAAGAACCTTTAATGATTAGATCATTTTGTTGGTTAGACAATGGGAGTTTAGATCATTCATTTTTAATCTATTTATTTTATGTTATTTTAAAACCACATCTTTGTATGATTTAAATAAATCTAAGAATATAACAGTTTTTTATTAAGGACAAAAAATTTAATTCTTACCAAATTATTACTTAGGATTTGTTTGTAATTTATGGGAAAAGAAAAGGCAACTTCAGGGAAAAATAAAAAATAATATTACTCACTTATCTATAAAATATTCCTTCTCATTGTAAAAATGAGAAATATATTCCTTGGAGCGATGATATCCTATCAATCTTTATTTAAACTAGTCATTGTGAGTTTAAGAAAACTAAACAGCTGTAAAACAACAAATTGAACTACCAATTAAAGCAGCAAAGTATTCTAAATCTGCATTTTAAATTTATATTTTAAAAATATTAACAAGGGCCTCCCTGGTGGTGCAGCGGTTGAGCGCTGCGCTGTGGAGCTGTTGGCAGCACACATGCGAGTTCGACACCCAGCCAGGGAGAATCCCACATGGTGCGGCAGACCTCTCCTGCCTCGCCCGCTGCTCCCCTCAGCAGTGTACTTCTGATCTGCCCCACTCTGTCTCTGGTGAGCCCTCTCGCCGCCCCACGCCTCTGGCCTGTACCCCAGCATAAATAAAATCTCTAAAAAAAATAAAATAAAATAATAAAAATGTTAACAAAGGGTCATCTCTAGCTGACAAACTACTGTATGGCAGCTTTAAGCTGGTTAATCACACTAGAAAACAACAGTCTTTGTCTCATTTATACTGACAACCCATCTGCAGGCATTTAGCTTCCACTGTTTAAGATTTAAAGGATGTTAAAACTGTGTTCTACTATGATATTAAAATTGATGCAATGCCATTCCATACACATAAAGTTCTGTCTGAAGATTTAAAAGTAAATCACTTGCGATAAAATGAAGATGATTTTTAAACAAATCTTGTTTAAGAACCATGAACTTACAGTAAAACCCAAGGTGCACAAGGCAGAATACGAGCATATAAAGTTTATCTGTGAGGCCAAGCTTTTAAAATTGACAGAATGTAAATCAATATTTATGATGGAATTAAAAAATACCCCTATGTGTGGTAAATATCCCGTGTAAAACATGACATGATGGCAGGCCATAAAAAATAGGCGACGCAAGTCGGGAAAGCTAAACATGGAACCAGAACACCTGAGTGTGGGGAAAGACAAGGGCAGCTCCTGACCGTGGTTACAGAATCTCATCAGGACGGAGGCAGACAGCAGCCGCCAAGGGTGCCTCCCAGTCGGGTTTTAACTTGAACGTGGGGGATAAGACATTGTTCTTAGTACATACAGGATCATTTCAACCCAGAACTTCAGGACAATTACCTTTTCAATCAACTGCCTATTAGAAAAAGTGGAATAATCTCTCAGTATTTTTTTCCTTAATAGGGAGAAATTGAACACTATTAACTAAGGTGCACAGATGTGTAAAATTGTAGAGTTCTGGTGATCTTTGACAATCTAGTTGTGTTAGCCATCAAGTTCTGGGTAAGAACCATTGCTGAATTTAGATACTTGATGGTCCTTAACCGATCACCAGCAAGTTTCATGTATTGAGGAGGAAAACAACCTATAAATAGTTTGCCTTAGAGAATTCAGATGACATAAATCTTGTCTCCTCCTAAGAGCTCCGTATATTATAACAAATTAATGGAAGCATATTGTTATGCCACTGTCAGAATCGGTCATGTAGTGCATTATTTCCCAATTAAAATACTGTCATATGTATTTTTTTGTACTTTTTTAGAAGGAAGGTGAAGATGGTAAAATTTACGGAAGAAAAAGAAGAGGAAGACATGAATATTGGCAGAATATTAGGAATGAGAAAGATTCTTAATGCTTAAAATAATATAAATATCAAACATCATAACAAGGTATTGAAATGAGGGCTAAGAGACTGATCTGTTTAGGGGACTGTTACAACCAGTCCCCTAAAATTCAGATATGAATGCTTCCTTACCTATGTGCTTTAATTCTTCGAAAACGTGTGATAGTTTCTCTAGCAAAATATTTAAGAACCAGCCATGTGTTGAAGCAGTGTAGGATCCCTTTGGTAGAGTAAGAAGGATTCTATTTCTATTTATATATTAAAAAAGCAGAACAACTTAGATTCTAGGTCAACTTGTATTCTAATGTAGGTCACTAAAATTTTTGCTAGTAGTGTGTGACATAAATAGCAAGACTAGAAGTGTCAGGATGTAAGATTTAAGAGTTCTGTTCTTTTGTTGTACTCCTTTGTATTTCTCTTTTCCTTTTCCAGCTTCAGTTGTCCCTGTTCAACTTCTATTCCCTTTCCTGCACCTTTTGCTTGCAATCATTTCCCCAAACATCTCTCCTGTAGCTGTTTCTTCTCAAAACATTACACTATCTCTCCTTTCATACCGTGTGTCTGGTGCCAATCTCAGGTTGGTAGCTGGTCTCATTTCCATCTTGGACTCTACTTTTAATTAAAAATAAAAATTTTAGAACCCCAGCAGGGGAATACATACATACAAATAATAATAATAATACAAAAGCTCAAAAACACTATTCAAAAGAATGATTTTAATACAAGCATTTTGAGTTTTTTTTATGTAAAACAATATAGCAAAATATTTCTTAGAAATCAAACTATCTTTTTTTTTATTGAAACACAAACCTTAAAATATTTCCAGATATATTAGAATGATTTTTGATACTGCCTAACCAAATCAAGACTGTTTGTAATACCTAACTTATAAAGCAAAATGAATATATATATGTACACACACACACACACACACACACACACACACACGTACATACATATATACACACACACAAATATATATCAATAAATATTTGGCTATAGTACTGAGGTCTATATATAAACATTCTGAATCAAAGTGCACTTATTCTGTACAACTCTAGTCTTTGCGTTGCCTTTTAGAAATGTGATCCTATGGGAGAACATTAATGGAAAGCATGTTCCTTAAAAAACTATTTCTTTAGGATAGGGCCTCCCCGGTGGCACAGTGGTTGAGCGCTGGGCTGTGGAGCTGTTGGCAGCAGTGATGCGAGTTCGACGCCCGGCAGGGGAGAATCCCACATGGTGCGGCAGGCCTCTCCTGCCGCGCCCGCTGCTCCCCTCAGCAGTGTATTTCTGATCTGCCTGTTCTTCTCCCCGCTCCCCTCTGGTGAGCCCTCTCGCCGCCCCGCGCCTCTGGCCTGTACCCCAGCTTGTATGTATAAATAAATAAATCTTTAAAAAAAAAAACTATTTCTTTAGGATAGCCAATTCTTAATTTAGATAAGACTATGCAGAGTTGTGTCAATATTACCTCTAACTTAAACTATATGAAGAGATTTAAATGTTTAAAAAAATATTTCCAGTCAGAAATACTGTAAAGCAAAGGAGGATCCCATCCTCTGTCAGTGATTTCTCGAGGGTAAGAGCACTGGGGAATCTGGGTAAAACCACTTTGGGTGGAGCCGAACACCCGCACTATGAACTGAGAAAATCCAGGGAGTTGTAGAAAAGAACAGGATGTGAAATTCTCGCTCAACCCAATTCAAATCTAATGTTAGCAAAAGAAATAGAGCCCCATGAAGAAGCAAAACATAAATTTTAACAGATAGCTTTGACCTTTCCTCTTCAATAAATCCTTGTGATGTTATCGTTCTTAAATTATTGTGTGTATATTATTTTTATATGTTCAGATGACCTTTCTAGAACAGTAAACCTGTTCCTAACTACTGGATATAATTTTAACTGACGTTTATATTAAAACAGTTTTGAGACATATACACTAGTGTTTCAATTACTGTTTGGTGTATGTAACTTATATTCTGTACTATTTACTGGTTCATATGAATTTTATCCTATTGCAATGTTTATTTTGTCGTGTACTATATTAAATATAGATATATTTAAAAATAAAAGCTAAGTCATTTATATTTTGAACAAAATAATCTTTTAATAACCATCATGAAGATCAATGTATGCCCCATTCAGTGTATTTATTGAGCATCTACTACATGCAGGGCATTATTTTGTATACTTTTGGAAAATTAAAGTGATATTGCATCATGCATCAAAGCAGTTTTATAGAGAAAATAAAATACACTTAAATATTTATTAAAATATAAAAAATGTATGGAATATAAACTGAAACAGTATTATCTTCTATGGGTGTCATTATAAGAAAGGAAGTCCATCTAGCTGATGAAATCAGAGTGGATTCCTATATAGTGCATACTTATTGTATTCTAAATCCATGTTATAGTATGCTTTTCTTATTTAGCATAAAAACATTTTATGAGAAAATATAGACATTAGACCTAACTTACTACCCAGATTTTTAAAAATTCAGTTCTTGTCTCTAGTCCTCCTAACTAGTGAATGGAATATGTGGAACCCCCAAAATAATTTAGTCTTATTTCAAACTTTATGTTTTTCACTTTTACATTTGATGGAGATTTACTTGAATTGATTTTGAAAAAAGTGAAAATTTAAGATGGAGAGTGGAAAAAGAGGGAACTTCAGGTAAAAAAAAAATACAATTTTAAAAAGATAGCATCTCAATAGGGCACATTATTGAACATTGGTAAAATATAAAAATGAATATTAATAAGTAATGAAAATTTTTTGAAAAATTATTAAACTCTAGATTAAATTTAAAAAGTAATGAAATATTTAGGATATTAAAAAACTTGAGAAAATGATTAAAATGCCATTAAAAACTGAATTATTATGTCAAGAATAAAAACAAGTATAAAGAGGAAGCAAAAATGTTAATAATGGAGTTCTTTAAGAGAAAAGATAGTAAATTTTTTTCTTAGCCTAAATTTTATTTATATGCAATTGTAAAAAGTACAATTTTAAAATGAAATAAGAGACAATCTTCAGTCACTACACATTTCAAAATTTTCTTCATCATGGTATTGTATATTTTTGATACATAAGATCCCCAGTATTTAATGAATTTTGGTTGCGAGTCTAAATAGTGTAATTTATATATTTATAAAAAGCATTCTCCACTTGATTTTTTCTGAATGATAGAAATGTAAATGGACTTTCATTGATTTTGAACCCAAAACTTTTGCTAAACTCTCTAGTTAACCCTAACTACTTTCTTATATATTCATTTAGATTTCTGTCAACGGTACTATACCATTTGAAAATAATAGGAGCTTGATTTATTTTCCAGTATCTTAATATTTAATAGCTACAGTCCTACAATTAAATCTAACTTGGTTGTCACATATTATTATTTTTCAGTTTTTTGCTTATGAGTTTTGCATCTGTTTTTGACTGAGCTTTATTTATTAGTGACAAATTTCAATATTTTTGACAGATTTTGATGTCAGTGCTATACTAGTTGCATAAAATCAGCTGGAAAGGGTTCATTGTTTCTTAATAGAAAATTTGTGTGATATCATAGCTTATTTATTCTTTAGATTTTTTTAGAACCTACTGGTAAAGCTGTTTGTGGATGCTTTTTCATTTGTGGCAAGACTTTTAAATTATTGATCCAATTACTTTAATGGTTATCTACTTCAAGCTTCATATTTCTTCCGCTAATATTGGTAATGGAATTGTCTATTTTATCTAAGTTTTAAAATACTTTGACATCAGATTAATAGTATCTCCTTATCTTATTTATACCTGTAGCATCTGACATTGTGTCTTGTTCAATTCTTATGGAGCTTATTTATACTATTACTTTCCTTTGATGAATCCTACCGGAGGTTGATTCAGTTAATTTTATTTCACACTTAACACTAACCTCTCTAGTATACTTTCTTGAATTGTAGAAACTAGAAAGTTGACATGACATTTCCCAACTCTTTTGCCTCTCCTGTAAGTCTTGTAATCATATGTCTTGAGTTCAGAACAGAATTGACAAGGGGCAGCAAAAGTGGCTCAAAATAAATCATTGATTTTGTTATTACACCAAAGCAATGTCAGTTTCTTGATTCTATCAGCTTCTTGATTGTAGCAGAACATCATGGTTCTAGAGTCCATGCCTGTGGTTATCGTCCCTCAGATCAGCAGATGGCTTCCTGAGGATGGCAGATGTAGCAGCTCAGTTCACAGCCAGTCCTGCATGATGGTTTGGGGAAACTTTTCTGGGAGAGCTTTCAGCTGCGCTTTCAGCTTTTAGCAAGACTAAATGTCATCTGAGTTTCTATTACAAATCCTTTTCTCATTAAACAATCTAAAGACTATTTTTTTTTAAATAAGAACATGGAAAAAAAGCAGTTCCTACTAAGTAAAGGTAGTTTGGCAGATTTAATGAGCTAATAGAGTTCACACAAGTAAAACACTTAGATTTATATAAATTGAAATTAGTGGTAATAGGACCTGACTGATTTACTTTATGTGATAAGCAGTGAGAGGTGGGCAGTGATGCTACTAAAGAATCATTTCCTTTTTCTCTTCCACTCTGCATGTGACTTCTGTTATTGTGATGGCAAGATGGACACCACATATTATTATATCTATCTTCAGGTATGCATGTCTGACTTTATAAATAAGAACACAAGAAGAAGCCAACATTTAAATGGGGAGCCGAGGTACACAGTGGCTGGAGAGTATTGTAGTTTTATAGCTTCTTAGGGAGAAAAAGACAAATGAATAGGTGATATTCAGCTTGAGTGCTGAATAAGTAAAAACAAAATGCATAGTAAGAAATCAGTAAATATTTGTAGATAGAGCCACATCTCCCTACACATCTTGAATTGGATTAATAAGTTTTCTCTCAATACTTAGACCAGAATATATATGAAATTTTTATTTTATTAAGTAGCTCAGTTTTTTCTGATTCTCATTCAGATTTCTAGGAAAGCATTATGACAATTCAGTGGTGGTCAATTTTCTATTCCTAAATTGGGTATCTTGCAGAATATGGTTTGTATACTATTGCTACACCAGCCATGTACACTGGGAATGGTGTTGATTTATTATAGGAGGAGAGGAGTACCTATAACAAAGGGTATTGATTATATCTCCTACAATACATATAAAATTGATAATTTTATTTGGCAATTTCTCTGATAACAGAGAATAAGAGAAAGCTGTCCTACCATTGATGAATAGCACAAAAGGGATTAGATTAAAAAGGTCATTAGAATGTATTATTTCTACTACAATATAACCATAAGGTATTTTTCAGACTCTAATAGATAACATATATTTGTGACAAAATATATTGCAAGTTTATTCAGCTTATTCAAAATAAAATAGTTACTTGAATGATTGCATACAGAGTCACATCTGCAAAATATTTTGTCAATTAGATAACTAAAAACCTGTTACCTCAACAATAAATAATTCATATGCCTAAAAGAATATTATTAGTATGTTGGTGGCATTAAAAAATATGCCAACACATTTTAAAATCTAATATATAAAGGAAATTTTCACTTTTATTAATCTTATTATCATGAAAGTTATTATTCTCATACTCAACATGTAACATTTTCTTAAACAGCCAATAAAACATAATTTTGCTAATATTTATTATTTAATATGCCAGATGACAAAAGGCATATTAGAAGTATTCAATAAATACTAGAAAAAATGTTTTATGAATTGTTTAAGAAACTGATAGGTTGAATATGAGAATGAAATTTATAAATCTGTCTATCTATTTATATATATATATATACACACACACACATATATAAACATATAATTTTTCCCTGGATACATAAAGTGATTATACCCATTCTATAGGTAATTCATACAAGGTAATACATCTAGAAAGTAACGAATCCAGTTTTAAATCCAGAGAGTTTAACTTTATAGTTATCATTGTAAATAACATTCTCTAATAAAGGACTATTAAAAATTGTTTAAAATTTTAAGTGTGAATTTAAAAAAAAATTTCTTTTACAGATACATACTAAAATATATATTGATGAAATGATGTCTACTATTTGCTTAAAGATGATTCAGGAAGGGGTGAAAGGAAATCTATAGATAAAGCAATAATACTTGTTGATATAGGATAATGGCATGATGGCTCTTTATATAATTTTTCCTATGTTTTAAATTTTCCCTGATTCAAAATTAATAAAAAGAATGTGAAGAAATTAAGTTCAATTGGGGACTTTACAGAAAGGAGCTCATTAAAGAAACCACTAAATAATATGAAATGCAAAAATCATAAAAAGTTAAAAATGTGATAGGGAAAGTCTATTTTTTTTACCTTTCATTGATGGCAATAAATATATAACTTTATTTTATAGTTCTTCACAGATATCATAAGCACATGTAAGCAACTACTTAATGCTTTTAAATTATCCTTAAAAATGAAAACACAAATATTTTGTACAATATGATACAGTTTTCTATACTTTATTCACTTAACAATGTCTTTGAGTAAAGCTAGTATTTAAGTCACTGTGCTACAGATGGCATTCCCTAAGGAGAAAATAAAATAGAAAAAGGAAATTTTATTGAAAATAATATAAACTATATATTTAAATTATCAAATATGATTTAGGGTCTCCAAAAATTTTCAACACGGACAGCAGGATAAACAGAAATATTTATGTAACACAAAGGTTAAGAGTTCTAGTATTCCCTTCAGAGATTTATCTTCCATTTGGGAAAAAAGAAAAAGGCTTTTTTTCTTCTGAGACAGAAATCAGTAATAAAAAAACTGATAAATTTCTAAAGCATACTCACACAGCTCTTGGTTCAGAAAAGACATCAGTATGAATGTACATCATTAGGTCCCCACCGGCAGCATATTCCATTACAAAGCAAACATGCTCTTTGGTTTGGAAACATGCAAAAAGGTTCACCAGAAAGGAATGCCTTACACTATTCACAGTTTCAAAAATTCTTTTTTCACACATCAGGCTATAAGAGAAAATATTAGAAAATCAATAAGCTTTTTAAGTTCTAGAAGGAAATGCCATAAAATGTATCTTAGCTTTGGTATAAATTCCTTGAAATTTTTGGTCTATTTGAAACATAACATTAATTGAAATATACTAATGTGGTCATAATGTAGTCTATATAGACACTAAAAAATAAAGTTGTACATCTAAAACTTACATTATATTCTGAACTGACAGAACCTCAAATAAATACGGTAATGACTATTGAACTATATGACCATCATGACATAACAACTAAGGAGTTCACACTGATAGTATCATAGTAGCACATATATAGTCAGTGGTAAAAAAAAAAAAAAAAAAAAAAAAGATTGGCTGGTCAACTTTATTTTCTTGTGTGATGTCTCTGTAGAACGTAAGACTTCCCTTCCGGCCAAGGATCAAATCAATAACAAAAGGAAAACTGGCCAGCATACCTGTGGGAAAATGAGAAAACATATTTACAAAAGCCACATAGCCAAGTTATATTCTGCACCTGTTCTAAATAGCTGTCATTTACCCTACCCATCTGTTTAGTTGTTTTTGCATCCGATATTCTTCACATGAGAATCAAGCAGAATTTCTATACTAAAAAGTGGTTGATGTTTTTGATATGTGATCCTAAATTATGACTCATCATAGATGATTTAAAGTACCTTATAGAAATGTGGGCCTGGATCAATTAGTCATTGTGTTTAATTGATACTTACACAGTGCTAAAATAGCATTGCTTTAAATAATGTAAAGATTAATTTCTCTTTCATGAAATTCAGAGATAGACAGTCTAAAGATAATATGGCTGCTCTACCGTTATTACTAAGGTCTCAAACACCTTAATTTTTCTGATCCACCCATCAAATACATACAGCTCCCTTGCAGGAAAATGGAGGGATATCTATAGACAAAAAAAAAATACATATATTTACCAGCTTAGTAAACCAATGCTTATGAAATTTGCTTGAGGTCCCACACAATTGTATCCATTTCCCTGACCTTGGCTATCCTGATCTGTCAAGAAGCTGAAAAAATAAGTATTTTATTAGCTTGTTAGATTCCCATTTTTACAATTTACTTATTGAACTAATAAAAACATTGTTAATAGACCACCGAACTGTGAGGCACAGATAATGAGACCACCTTTGAACAGTGATACTCCCTTTCCACTGACTCCTGGGAAGAAACACTACAGAAAACAAACATTTAAGACAGAGAGCTTTCTAGTTGCAAATGTTTTCTGTTTGTTGTTGTTGTTATTGTTGTTGTTGTGTGTTTAAAAATATAGAATCCTGTCATGACACCAGGGGAGAACGTGCGTGGGAGAACTTGGTATTCTAAAGAATATATCTTTGACTTAGCATTTGAGTTTCTATTAGATAGTTTTCCTCTCACTCTAATGTCTTTTCAGGACAAACATCTAAGATTTAAAAAGTATTAAAAAAAAAAGGCTATTGGATTTCTGCAGCTAGTGAACCTATAAGGAATTAGCTGGTTCTCTAGAGCTGTGTATTTTTGACCGTTTCTGCATGTCCAGGCTATTTAATGATTTTGAAGATATGGAATTCAAGTTATAGAAAACTGACTATGACACAAATGTTATCTGTCTTCAGCAAATGATTCCTGTTCTTAGCAATGCAAATGAAATTTGGCAGGGAATTTAAATCCTTAAATTCAAATTCCCATTTGAACTGGTTTTGATATCTGACTAATTCCCTCAATAATTAATGAGTAAAACAAACCTTTGATAGTTGTCACTTTACATTTTGAATGAGTTATGATTCCATCTTTTTGAAAATTAGTATTGAATGGTTTTGTAGATCCCACTGAAATGCTCAAATTGATTCACTTAAGGCCCAAGGTAAGTACTGAAGAAGTGTGGCCATAACAGAGACATCTCCATAAAAAGCGGAGGTACTATTTTCACCACCCCACTTAATGATGGACAGAAGTGAACAGTCAGGTGAAGCTATGTAACACAGAAGGCAAATGAACTCTGGGGAACCATGTGGAGAAGGCCCCATTTGCTTCTGAGCTTTGAACCTGCACCAGGGACTTGGGGACTTGGAAAAGAGACATGGAGGAGAGACACGTGGAGGCTGACAATGCGGCAGTTATTTTGATTTGTGCTTTTATTATTCTCCTTTCATGCCAGACTTTCCTGGCCTCTTTCTTCCCTTTCACCCCTTGTCTATGGATCACAGCTAGAAGGTGACTTAGACTGTGGCAAGCTTTTGGGCCTCAGCAGTGCCACTTCTGATCAACCCCATTTGGTTGGGCATTTGCTCATGAGGGGAAGGATAACTTTGGGTGTTTTAATGGGAAACTATTATTCGTTCTTCTCTCTCTATGCACACTAATCCTATTAAAGTTCTCTCACACTAAGTATCCTTGGCTTTGTGTGCATGGATGGCTTGACCCCATTAGAGCACGAAAGATTGGGAGTTCCATGGTGCCCTTTGGTCTGTCTGGTAATGCAACCTGTGGATTGTTTTAGATACATTTTATCTTTCTTTCCAGAGTGAATTCCAAATAAGAACGGAACTTTAATTGTTATGTATTTGTCTAGTATCTCTCCCTTTACCAAATTTTCAAATTAATTACAAAATATGCTTTATGCACTTAAGCATTTCTGTATTTTGCAATGGAGATATTTCAGTTTTCTGTTCCCCTAAGATGTACTTTTGATTACTACATGGAGTTTTATATTCCCATTTAAAATTGGTTTAATTTACATTACATTTCTAGGGACTAGAAGAGAACTTCAAAGGATAAAATTCAATATTTATGTTATATCACAATATCTACAAGAATAATCAAATATATCATCAGCTTGTTTCTCCATTTTTTTTCTGATAAGGCACATTACTTGGTAGCAACTGGAGAAATTATTTCTTTTACCAGGTATGAGAAAATTTTGAGGACATTTTACAAAGTTTATTTTTAATTATGTGTTTTAGATGTAAAACAATTGAGAAAATGTAGTTGGGGATGACCTAAAATAATTTAATTATTTTGTTTGTGGCTATATGTTTCAGGCAATTAGATATAAGATATGAATCAATGATTTAAAAAAAAAACTTAGAAAAACATCTCTGCAGTGAAATTTTTAACAGTAGCTAACTTCTGAATATTTAATTTAAACTTACTTAAGCCTCTTAAGCTAGATTATCATAAGTAAGTCATAGACCTTTTCTAAAATATGAAGGAGTTATAAATCAACTTTCACACTTGGAGAAAGTAAAAACATACTTTCCTTTATGTAGCACATTTTATTTTTCCAACCACTTCTTTAGAAACAGTAAGTAGGATAAATTGTAACCCAGAACATTGTAGGTTATTGTGTTTAGTCTTTCTGATTAAAAAAGAAAACACTTGTTCTTACTTGATAGTTGTAGCTATGTCTTTTTTTCCCACTTATTTAAGTTGTGCATCATGATGTTCCCTCCCAGCCCTTATCTTTTCTGAGAACAAAGTGAGGGGACACAGGGTGTGCAGAATAAGTTCTGTTTACCCCTCTAGATCTATTTTTCCAGAGTTGGCTACTCTCCTTTCTGCCTCAAAGGCTTGTCTGTCGGCCAGATCAGTGATCCCTTAACTCTTCTAGTTAGGTTATCAGACGGATTGATAAGAGAAAAGTAAGTCAAAAAGAAGTTTAATAATAGCGTGGATATCTCCTGTGTACATGGGAGAGATCCAGTAAAATGATGAAATTCACCTGCCGGACTTCAGACACCATCTTAAACAGCTCAATTAGGACAAAATTGATTGGGGTGGGGAAGAAGGGAAAGGTCAGTTATGGAAGGGCATGAGAGAAGGCACAGGAAAGGAAAGTATGACTGTTATGCAGATTTAAGTTCTGCCTTCTCCACTGAAAACTTAAGGAGGTTAGATCTTCCTGGTACAATGAGAGGCTTTTGCAAAAACAGATTTTCTTTTGTAGCCACCACCCAGTCTTCAGAGACCTTTCTGAGAAATAAAACTTTTGCCTAAGAAGACATATTTTGAGGTGGCAAACTTTTGATTCTTTACAACTGCCAATGTACTTGAACTCTTTTATTGTCTTTACCAACTCCTTGCCCTGGGACTAGAATGTATTATAAAAATATTTTTCTCCCTTTTGATTAGTAAATTTCTTCTGCTCCCTTAGAGTAATTTTTCATGTCTATTTGTTTAGAATTTTAGAATTTATATTACCAGAGCTTGAAGCAATGTAAATCAACAAAAAATACATAGCACATATATTCAGAAATATTTTTATTTCACATCCATCATGACATGATTCTAGCCATACTTGGACTGTATTTTGCTCCATCAAGAGAAAAAAAGGATGAGATTTTAAAATATGACTATTTATAATAACGAGATTTTTAGAATAGTTTGTCCTTACTGAGAGGTAAAGTAGCATTGTAAGTGGAACACTAAAAGTATTTATTAGTAAATTTAGACAAACTATAATCTCTTTATAGGTTCTGAGAATTTATTTATTTTTTTATTTTTTATTTTTTTTTTAAAGATTTATTTATTTATACATACAAGCTGGGGTACAGACCAGAAGTGTGGGGCAGCGAGAGGGCTCACCAGAGACAGAGCGGGGAGCAGAACAGGCAGATCAGAAATACACTGCTGAGGGAGCAGCGGGCGAGGCAGGAGAGGTCTGCCGCACCATGTGGGATTTTCCCCGGCCGGGCGTCGAACTCGCATCGCAGCTGCTGACAGCTCCACAGCGCAGCACTCAACCGCTGCGCCACTGGGGAGGCCAGGTTCTGAGAATTTAAAAGTTCAGTATTCATTTTTTATTTTAAAATACCCAATTTTAAAATGTTCATGAAAATGCTTTCAAAATGACTAAAATTTTAATACTGTTAGCATGCAGGCAAGGGATACCAAGAGAACTCAAAATATTACGGGATGTTCACTCAAAAGGGGATTCAGCCATCCACACCATAAAGGTAGAGAAAACAGACTCTTTGTATGATAGATTTATAATAAAATTGGTAATCATAGAGAAGAAAAGATTTAAAATAATGACTTCCCAATAAAACTCCCCAAATTACCCATTCCTTATGGGCAAATGCCCAATCAAATAGGCTTGGTCCAAAGCAAGTCTGCTGAGATCCAAAAGCATGCCACAAGTCTCAGCAATCTGTTGGCTGGAAGACACAAGAAAGTGATTAGGCAGGTCACAGAGAGCTGGGACAGAAGTTAGACTCAAAATATGCCACATCAACATAAAAGCTGCCATTGTCTCTGCCAAGAACTAGAAGCAGCTTCCCCCTGTGTCTCTCACTCGCATGTCTCTAAATGTCTCGATTCCACATGTATCCTCCTGTGTGTCTCCTTCAAGTCCAAGTATAAGGCAAAGCTGAAAAAGTAAAAGAACAAGAACACTCAAGTGCACAGTTATAAGCCATGCATGACTGCTTAACTCTGTCCCTAGTTCCCAGGGCCCCTCCTTCAGGAAGTCAGCGTCATGGCATACTGGAAGTTGTAAGTATCGGCAACTGAGATCTCTTCAAGGTTGGCATGAGGGCGGAGTCTATAAAAACATCAAGGGTGGTTGGTCCTCTACTAATGTACTTAGTGAAGGATTTTTCTACAGTCAGAAACATGAAATAATACCTGTACATTTGATTATTTATCATTATCCTAAGATGCTATTATTAGTAAGTGTCTAAGATAACAAGAGTAACTCAAACAATTAGACAAGGGAAATATATAAGAACACATAAATAAAAAAAAATGAGAGGATAACAGTAAAACTGCAGATTAGTGACTCTATATTGAGAAACATCAAAAGAATCAGTTAAAAATCCTCAAAGTAAATATTTACTCAGTATATAATATAGTATTAACTTACATAAATCACTAGTAGTTAAACACATCTGAAGACTGGAAAGTCAAGATCAAGTTTCTAGATTTAGGTTCTGGTGAGATCACACTTCCTGGTTTGCAGACAGTCCTCTGTTGTGTTCTCCCATCATGAGAGAGAGAGTTCTGGTCTTCTCCTGTAAGGGCACAAATCCCATCATGGTGTATCTACTCAAGTGATTTCCTCTAAACCCAATTAACTTCCAAATGCCTCATTCTAATTACCACCGTATTAGGATTAGTATCTCAACATATGAATTTTGGGAGACACAGATATTCACTATTATAGCAAAAAGGAACTTTTATTTGTGTATTTTTAAATATTTATTGATGTTTGAAATTTGCATGTCTTTAATGATTTTGAAAACTCTAAAATCCAAACACTTCAAAAATAGAAAGGATAGGTGGTACTACATTAAGAATCAAAACCTGAATGAATAGGTGAGGAGGAAGAGAAGCAAGAACTTAAAGGGTCAATGTTATATCCCATTCTTTTGTAAACTAATGGTTTTGTTGAACTTGCTACTTGCTTTCATTCACCATTGAAAAGGGTTATGTTTGTTTTTGGATAGTCATTTTCTCCTCAAATCTTCATATTTCAAAATGTTGGCATTTTCATTAGAAATTTAAATTATCCCCAAATTTGTACTTAAATGAATCCATGAATTATGAGAGGCAAGTACCTGTAATATTTTGAAGAAGCAAATGAAAAGAAAATGTAAATGATAAGGGAATTATAAAAGAAAGCGCTCATTCAGAAAGCAGCATCCTGAAGTGGTTTTGTTCTTCTTGAGCTGGAAGCCCCAGATGGCCAAGCATTTTGGAAAGGACAGATAGTGATAAAGAGTAGGAGGTGACAAAGTGTATACTGGGAGATCTGAACTGAGGGAAAGCACTGAATCATTTGGCCCCCTGGCTCTCCTTTTACATACAGTGTAAGTGATTATATCTGCATGATAGAGAGAAGAAAAAAGAGAGCATACTATTATTTCTACATTTTCCATGTTAGACATGGCTAGTCACAGGGATTTCCCCCTTTTCTAAAACTGGAAAATTCATTGGAATAAGCACCTCATAGAACTGGAAAATTTATAGTAGAAAAAATGAACAGTTTCAGAGAAAATGACTCCAGGAGGAATATCTTAACTGATAGAAAACAGGCATGTTAATTATTTCTGAAAAATGTGTCAAAATCTCAATCTTTTAATATCTCAGCGAGAACATCTAGATAAGTCAACTAATTCCTAAATGTCTGAAACTAATTTCATAGTCATTGTCTCTGAGTTTGTGAGGCCTAAGACCTTTGTCAGTAAATTCTTAGAAGACTTTGAAATAATAAATATATACAAAATCTATAACATATATCGTATATGAACATATATCAACATATATATTATATTAACATATATTATAAATATTTAACTATCGATGAATTAAACATCAAATTTATACCTATATATGTTTATAATAATTTTCCTTCCGGGTTCTTGGCTGAAATACCCTATAAGAAAAGACAGATGGACAGGAGAAAAACAATCAAAAGTTTAAAAACATGTACCCTTCTTGTATACATGAGCTATAACTAAGGAAAACTGAGTAACTGACCCAAACGATCTAAACTACTGCTTAACATCTTCATTTAAGGAAAAAAGATATTGGGAGGAAGGGAAAGGCCATTTATGGGAGGTAACCAGGAAAGACACAATAAGCAAGGGTATGGTTGCTATGTAGATTTAAATACGTACGTATATATGTATATACATGTAGATTTAAATACATACGTATATATGTATATATACACACACACACACAAATAGCCCACATATAATATACAATATAAGTATGTCAAATATTATATATAAAACTTTAATCAGGGGCCTCCCTGGTGGCGCAATGGGTTAAGCGCAGCACTATGAAGCTGTCCAGAGCCACTGCGGCACGAGTTCAATACCCAGCCACGGAGATTGCCACGTGGCGCAGCAGACCTCTCCTGTCTCGCCCACTGCTCCCCTCAGCAGTGTACTTCAGTTGATCTGCCTGTCTGCTCCCCACTATGTCTCTGGTGAATCCTCTTATCATCCGCACCTCTGGCCTGCACACAGCTTGTATGCATAAATAAATAAATCTTAAAAAAAAAACTTTAATCACATATAATTTAAACATATATATGACTGAATACATGTATAAATATGTATATATATGTATATATACTTACATATATATATATATATAATTTCACCAAGGTATCAAATAATACCTTTGTTCAACCCACCTTAGAGAGAACAAATTTTATTAAAATATTTCATCATCTGGGCCTCCCCGGTGGCGCAGCGGTTAAGCGCTGCGCTGTGGAGCTGTCGGCAGCGGCGACGCGAGTTCGACGCCCGGCCAGGGAGAATCCCACATGGTGCGGCAGACCTCTCCTGCCTCGCCCGCTGCTCCCCTCAGCAGTGTATTTCTGATCTACCTGTTCTGCTACCCGCTCTGTCTCCGGTGAACCCTCTCGCCGCCCCACACCTCTGACCTGTACCCCAGCTTGTATGTATAAATAAAAAAAAAATAATAAAATAAAATAAAATATTTCATCATCTAAATTTCCTATCCTGCTGTCAATAACATCTTCCTTCCAACAATAGCAATGGCTCTCAAAGACAGAGGATAAACAGTACACATTATAGAGAAACACAATATATCACCCCAAATATACCTCTCTGACATATTGATTATTTTGAACTGGTAATTTTTAAGAAACATCAGACACAGGGAAAGCTGTGAAACCCAAGTAGAAGTTATCCTTTTGTAAGAGCTGAAAAATCTGCATGCAGAAGTGTATTTTCTTAACTGTACCAGAAAGGATGACCAAATATCTAGAAACTTATTGCTTATGACTTAAATATCCCAAACAACCATACTCTTGTTTATTGTGACCACTTTACCCTCCCAAATCATTTGCTTCTAGCTGAAGATGTTACATAAGGGGTTAACTTGGGCCATTTTGGTGAGTTGGTAGGTTTTTCCGGGTATGTCCCAAGTGAAAAGGAGAGATACATGTTATAAGCTTTTCTTTGCTTTTCTCTTGTTAATCTAGTTTTTGTTATAGGGATATTTCAGCCAAAATTTAACCAATTTTACTTCTCTGGGGAGTATCTGGACTGAATAAAACACTGTTAAGATGGATATACAAAGGACAAATATTGATTTTCTTGTGAACAAAAAAAGGAGACAGTGAAACTGATGCTTCTAAATAAACTGTTACAGAGCACAATAAAGTGAAATTATATAGCATTATCTGGTGTGTGAGGGGTCTTCAGGAATGCCTTTGTTTCACTTCTTGCCATCAACTTTATCAAATATTTATAATCTTCAGCAGGGAGGTCTGAAAAAAACATAGCTTAAGGAAAACACAAAGTTTGTCATATACATGATTCTAATCTCATCTAGGTCTTATTTATGGGCAAGAAACTAGTATACAAGGTGACCCGTGCCTGATGACCTGGGCCAACAAGGAGAGTCCTTAACTCTTGTTACCTGTGCTCACAAAGACCCCAGAAGGTAGAGGGAAAATTATTTTCTTTCCATACATCATTAAAAATAAATCTGCTTTTAGGTAGAGGATTTATTTATTATCATCACATATCTTCTGAAGTTTGTCCTTGAGGATTCTTGTTCTTTTGTAATCTTCAGGAATCCCAGTAAACAATGAAAATCTAGTTTTTATTAAATATTTCCTCACTGGGGCCCTTTTGACAAGTCTGTGAAATAACAGCAGGCAAAATTTCTCAAATTCCATAATTCAGCATTTTCTCCTATATTGGCTGTAGGCTAGAAATTCTAACAAGGTTGAAAAAATACAGGCACCTCTGCTCATTAACCTAAATTTAAATTGATGATTTTTTTTTAAAGATTTATTTATTTATTTATTTATTATTTATACATACAAGCTGGGGTACAGGCCAGAGGTGTGGGGCGGCGAGAGGGTTCACCAGAGACAGAGTGGGGAGCAGAGAACAGGCAGATCAGAAACACACTGCTTAGGGGAGCAGCGGGCGACGCAGGAGAGGTCTGCCACGCCATGTGGGATTCTCCCTGGCCGGGCGTCGAACTCGTGTCGCCGCTGCCGACAGCTCCACAGCGCAGCGCTTAACCGCTGCGCCACCGGGGAGGCCCTAAATTGATGATTATTAATCAATCAACACCCATTCCCCCCAAGTGAGATCATCTCCTCATTCACAAATACTGTACAACAACTGTTTACTCTGCATTTACTTCAGATTATTGTCCATGTATCACAATATTAGTTCTTTCCTGAATCATGCGTAGATAACTGTACCTTTCTAATTATTCTTTAAGTGTCCTTAGCCTCCTAGACTCCTTCCTTCCTTCCTCCCTCTCTCTCCCTTCCCTTCTTTTCTGCCATCCCTCCTTTCTTGAAAATAAAGAAAAGGGCCTCCCTGGTGGCACAACGGGTTAAGTCTCAGCACTATGAAGCTATCAGCAGCCACTGCAGCATGAGTTCGATCCCTAGCCAGGGAGCTGACCCACATAGCACAGCAGACCTCTCCTGTATTGCCCACTGCTCCCCTCAGCAGTGTATTCCAGTCAATCTGCTTGTTTTGCTCCTCACTCTGTCTCTGGTGAATCCTCTCACCCTCCCATCCCACACCTCTGGCCTACACCCCAGATCTTGTATGCACAAATTAATCTTAAAAAAAAAAGAAAGAATAAAAGTGACAGTATACTAGTAGGCACCAGAACAAGAAATAAGATGACAGGCCCGAAGAATAAGTGGGGAGTTTTGAATTTCTATCGTCATTTGGATTTGGGATCTGAGACTTATAGTATCTGAAATTTAAACTTTAGAGAATTAACACATGAGAAGCTATGAAACAGATTTGACTTTTAGATCTTTCCTCTCAAGATATTAGCTTGCATTCTGTCTTTTTCTTCCCCATATGCTGAGGCTCACCAAGCTTTTCTCTCTGCCTCCAATTGCTTTCTTCCTGTATCTTTCTTCTATGCATGCTTGTGTTTTCTCCTCTGAATTAACAACTCCAAGCACAGGCAGTCAGATTGAAATGAATTGCACTTTCTGATAGTCAGCCTTTGATAGTGTTTCAAGTAGATGAGGTTATAGGAAATGTCTGCAGTTGTAAAACCTGCATGAAATATCCTTCCCAAAGACCATAAACCAGCTATTAACCTTGGCCAAACATCTTATTTCTGGGTTTGGCACCCCAGCAGGAAATCATACATTTAAAAAACAAAATCATAATCATTAGGAAGTATTGCTATCTTTCTGATTTTTCTTACTAGTATAAGAAAACTTACCTGGATGAAAAGTATCATAAAGTCTATAGGCGCATTGTGTACCAGATTTCTGGCATTGATTGATACATTTATTACTTTTTAACACATAAGTAGGAACTTAGTGGGATTTTTTTGTCTTTAAGAGATTTCTGAATTTCATCTTTTTTTCTGAGCTTTGTGGCAATAAACAATATAGGCAGACGTGAAGGTCCTTCATAATGCTATGGGGCGAGCACCTTGCTTCCTGTATAATGAACCAGGAGTTCACAATTGTATATCCTACTGGCAATTTATCAAATCGCTCACACAGTGCAGTTTTTACACTGACAAATTAGCACTGTGTGAGGAACCATTCAACATACAACTAGAAAATACCTTGAACTGTTTTATGTAAATAAACTTATTAAAAAGAGAATATAATCAAAGAGAACAGACTGTGGTCATAATGTCTTCTGCCAAAAATAAATGAATCATTTTGGGATCACCACCTACCACAGGTTCCATATCACTACTTAAGAAAACTATAACTTCTGACAAGAAATAATTTTTATAGAAGCAACCTTTTTTTTTTATGTTTTAAAAGAATTACCTAATCACTACTTTGGGCAGGTATACCAGCTGAGTAATATATCATATTTGAGCCCTTATCAATATAATAAACAAAAATATGACCCTTTACAACAAACTGAGAAACTATTTAATTGACTCTTACATGTCAATTACCAACTGTTCTACAATAGCAACTATTAAATAATACTCTATCATTAAACTTTCTGTGGTATTGAGTGCAAAAGTAATTTTGTGGCAAAATCTACTCCATTGATTTGCTAAAAGGAAAATGTAATTTAAGCAAAATAATAAATTTAAAGGCATAACACCCTTTTGCTGAAATCTGTCTAGGGTAATAATGTTAAATTAGGAACTAGTTAGTTGAATGTAAGTTTTTGACAAGCAGCTAGCTCAGCTGAGAAGGAGTGGACAAATGGGAGAAAACAGATATATTATAGAAGAAATCTTTGAAATAGATTAATTGAGAATCATTGTGAAGGAAGTTTTAAGGAAGGAAAGGTCTTTGGTAATCGAGATTAACTGCTCTTCTAATTTCACTGAGCTATTCACTTTTTTTAAATGAAATCTGTTTGTTAATCAAACCTTATCTCAAATGCCAACATGCATTCTATTACTCTTTTTGAAAAAATGCCTCTTCTTAATCTTCCAAACATACAAGGATGTGTTGAGTGGAGCCGTAGCACTTTTATAACTTTTATACACTTACCCTTCTGCCTCCACGTGCCTTTTAAAGAATGTGGGCAAGATTCCCTACTCCCTGTGAGTATTGCAGTGCCCAGCAAAGTGTCACTCTGGAGATGTAGATTAAAGATATTGTACATTTAATTAGAGTCTACTTCAAATGTAAAATATTTACTTATGTTAATGAAGCTTAAAACAGTCTCAAAATGAATTCAGATTTATATAATAAAGTTTTAAAGTATTCCTCATGGAATATTCTTATATAAGCTTATGAATTATTAGGAGTATGATTATGAATTATTGGAAGTATGTTTAACAGGAATGGCTAAGCCATTTTTCAAGTTTTATAATGTCTAAAAGTATAATGATGCTTAATTGTCAGCATTATGTAGTAATTTACGGAAATAGAAAATACATCTTCATGATTTTTTTTCTATTGCACAATTCCTTTTATGTGAATTAGCTATTGAGCCTAATTCACTCTTAAGAGTGAGTCATAAAAGCAAGGGTGTAATATGCAAAGACTCATGAGGTTCAGAAGAGTTGTTGATGACTTTTCAAAATTAGCTGGGATGTCAATAGGGGAATGTTTATGGAAAATTAATTCGCCCCTAACAATGTGGACCATTAAAACTGAAGACTGAGGCAGATGCTGTGAATTCCATTTCTAAGAAGTGGAGTCACCAATCTTCCCGTCTCCTCAAGTCCTCAAATTTCAGTACCCAACGTGAGTTCGTCTCACATTCTGGATACTTGCTCTTGGCATCTAAATAGCTGGCAAGGGCATTAATATCCAAGTTGACTGTCGAGGTCCTTATTTTAGTGACTTGTTTTAAATGAGAAGACACGAGGAAACTCATTAGATCTGGAAGCTCCCTGAAACAAGCAGAATATTGGTCACATCATTACACTCATGGTCTACTCCCTCTTCTTTTTTTTTTTTTAAAGATTGATTTATTCATACAAGCTGGGGTACAGGCCAGAAGTGTGGGGCGGCGAGAAGGTTCACCAGAGACAGAGTGGGAAACAGAACAGGCATATCGACAGAAATACACTGCTGAGGGGAGCAGCGGGTGAGACATGAGAGGTCTGCGCTGCCATGTGGAAATCTCCCAGGCGACAAACTTGTGTCGCCACTGCCGACAGCTCCACAGCACAGCGTCTAACCGCGGCACCACCAGGGAGGCCCTACTCCCTCTTATTGTCCCTGTTCTCCAAACATTTATTTGCCCAAAGATTGCCTAAAGCCAAGAATTGCAGATTTATTTGTCATTCACATATTTGCTCCTAACAGCCATTCAGAAGGGGTTGCTGGACTGCTTGAGAGACATGTTTACTGTTCTGCTGCTTCTTTTATTAATTAGTTCTGATATTTGAGACTTTAATTTGTGTTCTCTCTGCTAAACACACTTTTCTTCTAGCTAAAATTAATTATATCAAATTGATTAATCTCTAGAATATTTTCAATGTCTCCAAATCTTTAAGAAAAGAGAATAACTGTTTGAACATGTGAGGTAAAATTTTAGTAAATGGTTGAAACATATTCTAAATAATGTCGAATTCTGGGCTTGCCATAGTGCCAATATGGAGAGGAACTGTAAGCCTCCCAATTTTAACTGACTAATACAATTTGAGTAAAACAGAGACTCTGACTCAACAGCATCACTAAGTGAGTCTGAGCTTAGCTTGGAGCACAGCATTCCACTATGTTGCACACTTAATAACGAAGTGGGAAGACATAGTTGTGAAAACAATCCTTGTACAGTTCACTTATAAACCCATTTTCACTTTAAAATACTTGCACCCTTATGTTCATTGTGGCACTGTTCACAATAGCAAAAGTATGGAAGCAACCCAGATGTCCAAAAATAGATGATTGGATCAAGAAGATGTGGTACATATACACAGTGGAATACTATTCAGCATTCAAAGAATATAAACACATGCAATTTGCAGCAATATGGATGGAATTAGAGGGGATCATACTCAGAGAAATAAGCCAGAAAGAAAAAGAAAAATATCGAATGGTTTTACTCATAACAGGACTATAGGGAAACCAAATAGGAGAGAGACACTGGGGGGAGGGGAGGATAAGGACACAAAATGTAGTAGAAAATGACACAAGGGACCACGGAGATGGATCACGGGTGAATTCCAAGGAGAATACAGAATGTAAAAGATATAAATAACAATGAAAAAATTAATTAATTTTTAAAAGTGATAATCTGAAAAAAAATTAGAGCGAGGCTGCACTGTACTATTACACACTTGCAGAGTGTATTGTTCTCCTCATACTGTCCATCCCCTTTATCTGCCTGACATGTTTTCTGTTAATTATTTCCCTCTAAAATGATCCTTTAAGAATTAGCTCAAATTTCAGCTACCATAGAAGAATCACAGCAACCAGAGGAGATTTTTCTTCTTCCACCCATTCAGCTCCTCTATTCACCCACATTTTAGTTTAAAAAACTGCTATCTGTGTTCATCTTCTTCTTTGCTTTCAGTAACCTCTACCCATGGAAATGCCACACTGTTTATAATCAAGACTATGAGCCCTTCAATTACTGCTGTCTTAGCCTGGCCAGCTCCCAAATTCTGTGAAATCTAACCACATCTTCCACCAGGTTTGGACTTTTGACAGTGTGTCCTTCGTTTGGATATTGAGCTCCTATCTTCAGAAATTAGTATTTTTACTGCCACCTCCACTTTGAATTTCGGGTTTTTTTCTATTGACTTTTTATCAACTTGGTCAAACCTTTTTTTTTTTGTATTTTGCTTCATTTTTCCACATACTAATTATGCTCACATGACAAATCATTATGTACATGCTTAATGTGAAATTTTGTTAGCAAAATTTTCTATCTTTATCTCCTTATATAACTTTATTTGTGGCATCAAGACCTAATATGTTGTCATATGATTTATATGCTAAATTAGCTACTAACATTGTGGTCTAAAAATGCTTTCGACATAACTTCTCTTTCTGCTCACACTGGTATCAGTTGAAATTTTTAATTGAAAATATGAGTAAAAGCCTGTAATTTCAAAGAACAATAAAGGAATTACTAAGATTTTCTTATTTTTAATAACTGAAAGAAGACATTTTTATTTCTATAAAATCTTTTTAATTTGCTGTATTTATTAATTAGGCAGCCATGAAAGTAGTTTAACAAGGATTATATTTTTAAAAATATTTTTCTCATGCATTTAAATTTTAGGACTAAAATCTATGCTTGTTCTTAATTCAAATGCAACGTTAGACTAAATTTATAATGTGGAAAGAAGCAATTGTTTTGTAACTATCGCCTATTAATCAGTAAATTGTAACAGCTGCAATAGGCAGTAAAGCAATGGTAATAAATAGAATAGTCATGAAGCAATAAAATAATGTTAATTATGCCTGATTGTTCAGGAGTATCGTTTTTCATTCTTAAAGCTCTAAGTTTTAAAATGAGAGTGATGATATTCAAGTAAGTGGATAGCTGTCAGTGTTTATCTAAAAATTAAAAGTTGAATATATTTAACATATATATGATGCAAGTTGATATAACAACTTGCAATATCTATTATTTAACAATCTACAATAATAATTTAAATAATTATAGTCTATGTATGACATGGTATGATATTTTGGCATCTAATTCTATTTTCTAGTTGTGTAATCTATGTTCTGATTTTTTATTAAACATTATTCAATAGCTTAGCATTTTCAGGGGAGTGATTTCCTATATATACTTTGGCTTTAAAATATCTTCAAGACATATTTAAAAAAAAATTTTTTTTTACTGTTATACCTAAATAAATGTATTACAACAGGCCTTGGCATCAGACAATCCTAGCTTCCTTTGATTTACCACTTAATTAGTCATGTGACTTAGGGCATGAGTCTAAATTCTCAGTTAAATTTCCCTCCATTATGAATGGGGGGTAATAAAACTACTAGCCTCAAAACATAGTTTAGGCATTTGAAAAAATAAGCTATGCAATTCATTTGATACTGACATGTGGGAAGTATTCAAAAAGCATTCCTATGAATTTTTAAGTTTCACAAGCAAGTAATTATTTGTCTCTGCCTTCTTAACCTCTTTGGCATGCTGTCTGGAAACATGCTCCCTTAGGTGATATATTAAGTTTAAAAAAGATTGATTTCTTCTTGTTTGGTACTTTTCTCTGGGGAGAGATGGGAACATGCAATGAAGATTTTTTAATATACTCTCTAGAAGTGACTAATAAAGGATTCCCCTCTCCTGATAGTGCAATTTCAGTTGTAGCTCAAGAACAGACTAATATCTGACAATTTAAATGACCTTTCAAGTTCTTGCCTCATTGTTCTTTCCATTTCCCATTTCACTATTTCTTGAATTATAACCTCCCGGAGACCCGTCATTTTGGTCAATGACTACATCACAAAACCCTGTGTAGGTAATAAGGATTGCGGAACTCCAAATGACTTCAACAGCTATTTCGATCATCTTAATAACAGAACGGAAGATGGTGTAGGTGATCTGTGTACTTTTGTAAAAAATCTGCATTGTTCAATCAGAAGAAGCAAAACAGAAACATATTTAAATTGAAAAAATATTATAAAAGTGTTTTTCTGTACATATTATCCAAAGGATAGGTTTTATTTTAAGTCAATCATATTTTTACCCTAAACACTAATTTATTAAAAAATGATTGAATAGTATATGGATACATGCTGTTGTTAGGACAAAATCAATACAAAAGATACAAGGGAAGCATCATGGCACTAAACCTGTATCCTCTTCCTCTTTCCCCCCAAACACCCAGATCTTGTAGTGATTCTGAGAGCTGATTAGGAAAGATAATCTCCTTCTCCCTGAGTTTACTTCCACACATTTATTCTATCTGTTTGTGCTTTTGTTAACGGTGGAATTCTCACCTCATAGAAATTGGAGGTGCAAGAATTATATGGAAAAAAACGTCTTTGGAAAAGATTAAGAGGAAAGCAAAGATCAACTGAGCACAAAAGAGTTTTGCACAGATTCTGTGATTCTTCAAAACAGCTCTGGGAGGCAGTTGTTATTATTTCTGAGCTCCCCAAGAGCCAAGTGAAACTCAGGAAGCCCACAAGGCACATTATTAGCAAAAGGCAGAGCTGGAATCTACTAAATTCTATTAGATTCCCATACTTCAAACTTAGCCGTTAAACAATGCTACCTCTAGGTATCTTTTCCTTTTGGATTTGGATTTTTTTTTACAATAGGAAGTATCTTCTAGAAACACACACATATAAACACATATACATATATAATATAAATGCCTCTCTCTCTCTCCACATACAACATGCATGTGATCTTAAGGTACATAGAAAACAGAAATTATATTTTTGCAGAAACAGATGAAAATCTGGTAATATTTTGAGCTAATCCATTAAAACAATCTCTAAGAGACTCGAGGGAAACAATTTCAACACTCAATTAATATAAGCAAATTAGATAAGTTCTTATGCATATTTCTAAAAATTTTTGGCTCAACAAATGAGTGTGATGAGTATAGAAATACATTGAATTCCGACTGTTTTTGGTTTTGGTATTTTCAGAGCTTGAGTATTTGTTCTGGGTGGAAACTTTCAGATGCAGCTGATCAGCAAATGCCAATACATAGTTAAATGAATAAAATTCAACTAAATACTAGAATAATAATCACTATGTGATTAATAAAAAACTGAATCACCATTACTGTTTTTGCTTCACAATCACTTGCAGCTGATAGAAAACAGTACATGTTCTTTAATTGGTTATGTTATATATTTTTAATAATTGGTTACATACACAAAGGTATTGAATAAATATAGTTCAGCTGCTTAGTTAATAAAATGTCTGGAGTTCAAAATATAACGTGATTTTTTTAATGAATGTACTTGAGGCTTAAATTTTTCTCCTGTGAAATATTTAGTGGATAATTTATTTCCTTTTTTTCTTTGAAAAGCACACAATCTTTCATTAAGAAAAGGTCTTATGGAAATGTCCAGAAGGAACAAACGCATAACATAGAAAACAAAGTCCTAAAGGCAATGCATAATTCATCTGAATAAGCAGAGCTTTATTTTAAAAATTCAGAGATTTATTTGTTGTTTCAAAATTTTATTTTTCTTTTCAGTTCAGTGAACCTAAGAATTATTCCTAAAACAATTTAGCGCCTTTCTCATCTGTTTCTAATCACAGAGCTCCTTTCTATAAATTACAGTAAAATTCACATTTAGCACACGAAAATATAGAATCTCTGGAATGTGGACATATTCTACCTCATCTAGTCCATGCTTTCCACACCTGAATACATGAACAGGTGCATTTTAAAACAAAAAATAGGCACACATTTCCCCATGGCAATTGCTTGCTTCTCCTTTTTTACTCATTTCTACTGTACATATGCCCAAATATATTAAGCATAAAAATGTAAGAAAATTAGCAATAATCTATCACTAAACTTGTTAATCAATTGTTTGATCACTTTTGATTCTAAGTCTTCTTTGACATGTCCTAAATAGTGAATTAACTAATAATACTGACACATATTCTCTTTCTTCACCATTAGAAAAGCTGGAACATAAAAGTCAAGTAAATCGAGAGCTTCTATTTGCCTGACATTGTGACAGAGCTAGGCAGACTTCTTAATTTGGCTCATGTTTTAAGCAATTTTTTACTGATCTCACTTTCACCTTCTCACTTTATTTTTAATTTTGCTCTTCTTTTTCTTTTAGCCCTAGCACTGCAACACTGTAATGCCCTCCCCCCCCACCCCCACCCCCACCCCCCGCCCCAAGCATGCCCATCTAGTGTGACATCCACCTGTCAGGAGCAAGAGTCCCTATGTCACAGGGTTGCATAGGGATTTGGGTGGATAAGGCCCTACAATATATCCATAGTTAGATGCTTTTGAAAATATTTTTTTTAAGTTAGGGGAAAGTTCCAGATGTTTCTGGGAGATTAGAGACATGGTTGGGGATCATTTAAATTCAATGCAATAAGTGCTGGATACAAATCTTGAAGATTTTTAAAGATTTGTTTATTCCTCCAGTGTTTCCAACACTAAAAATGTGTTTGGGCTTTTTTCCTCCCCTCCTTACACCCCTGATACTCACCTTCTGTCACATGATTTCCTGAGTCTTGATGGATCAATTTAACTATATTTGTTTTTCTTTTTCTTGTGTCTCATTCTGGGAATAGATGGGGGGGGGGAGGGGGGAATCACTTTATTTCCTCAGCAAGTAAAAGAAGAAAATGCTAAAATTCCAGACCAGAGTAGTCAAAGTTAGGAAAGAGGAGGGGTGTGAGAACATAGTTAAGGAATGAGAAGTAGTGTTTAGCTCCGGAGGTCAAGAGACACTTTCAGTAGGTACTATGCTGGTGTCAGGTGCCCAGAGCTGCAAAATAATGAAGAAATTTAAAAATAGTCAACAGTGTGGCTTTAAAGACTTGTATAATTAGAGGAGGGAGGAGTAAGAATGACATTTTAGTTTTCTGTAATGAAGTATCTGCTATGCTTCTTTAAAAATGTATCAGAACATGGGCAAATTGAGTAATTTTATATATACCTATTGGTTCTGTTTCTCTGGAGAACTCTGAGTAACACAGAGATGCAGTGTGTCTTATACTCATCAAATGCTTTACTATCAGATGGCAAATCTGAAGAAATAATCCCACATTATCACTTGCAGCTTATCAGTGGGCAAGGAATTTTTTTTCTAGTGCTATAAAGAATTTTATTTTTAATAGGCTTTACATATATATAACATATATATGTAACATATGTATGTACATATATATGTAACATATGTATGTACATATATATGTAACATATATATGTAACATATATATATATGTTACATCTTTGTTCATTCTCTTTTTTTTTTTACAATGTTTGCTTTCTTTTTCTCAAGGAATTTTTGTGAAGAAATATTCCTTCTTTTTAAAAAGGGTAGATCTTTTATGATTCACTGTTTATAGCTAGTACACATTCTGACTTCAAATTGTTGTTTATCTTCTAAAAGAAACAAATGGTGTATTTTTAAGGGCTCTGCAATAAATTTAATGATGTTTCATGTTTATTATAAAGATTCAAAGTTGTACAAATAAAAGGTCCTGGTAGAAAGGCATTCTAAGTGCTGTATCTTTTTTAAAAAAACGTGTTTTTAAAGAATATTGATTTAAGCAAAAGTTTCCCTAACCAGCAAAATGCCAATTCACACAAATGTGTTAATGATAAAAAGTATTTAACACAGAACTTATGTGGTTTTCATAGCCAGCATTTATACAGGTGATAAGTTCATGCAAGATATACATTTTAAATATTCTTAAAACTAATATTAGAAAACAAAATCTAACTTTGTTAACAGCATATTCCATTTACACACAAGTACATCTAAACACTTGTTCTTTTCCTTGAAATAAGGAGCACAGTTTTGAGCTTTATAAACTCTCACCAAATATTTTAGTGTCAGTTTATATTTGACAATACAGGACACTGAGATCCATTTACTAGAGGGACAACTATGGGTAAAACACAAACTTTGGACAGAACTATATTTGATTGGCAGCTCAAAATTACCCTTTCTCTAATCTTGGAAAACTTGTTTATTTTTTCTACTTCACTGCTTTCTTGTAACTAAAACAGCAAACATATATTTGATTGAAAGATAGATATGAAAGCAACTACTCATTTCCATTCATCATTATGATAGCAATTATTGATAGTAAAAATTATTAGTATCTTGTACTCAAGCAATTAATTTAGAATGGGTGTATTATATAAAATTAAAAGCAAATAAACTAACACATACAGCATATATAATATTCATAATATAAATATTATATGTTTTGGGGGGAGCAAATAGCCCCCTATTAATGTATTAGAATTCTATCCCTAATTTGCATTGTAAAAATTTAGATTGTCACGTCAGAGCATCTTCACAAGTTTCACTTACTGTCAGTCAGCATTTATCCTTGTCCAACGATATCAATTCCATATAGGCGTATTGCTCATACACCAAACAAAGCAAGGTGAATTCTATTTTAGAAATTATAAATCAGTAACTCTGAGATTAGTTGGTTTGTTGAACTTAAATAATAACTAATTTTGCTAAATACATGCACAAATTGTGAATCTAATTGCTCACTTTGAAAAGTCAAAGGGAAACACCATATTAAAAAGCTCATATAAAATTTTCTGCTGATTGAAACAACATCACTTCTTTTTAAGGAAGACTGAAGAGTCATACCTTTTTACTTATAATAAAATCAATATTACTGATTAAAACAATCTAATATTTTCAAATACAACAATTTTTTTCAAATGAAATCATCTGTTGAGTAAAACACTTACAACTGAAGTTCTTTCTCCTATTTGACATATTCTAGAGAAAAAAGAAAAACTCAAGTTAATGTGTCTATTATACAGTTTATTAAAAAGTCTTAAATCATTTGTTTTACTCCATAGATGTATATAGTAATGTTTTGCTTTAAAAAACAAATAAGAACAAGTAATGTCTATCAAATAATTCAGATGCTTGTTTTATGAAAAATGTTTATTAATCAATACCTAAGTAACACAACTAACATGCTTTCAATTGTAAGTTTTCCCAAAGAAGCATAAAAGATACATAAAATTTCAACATATTTTATGAAAATTATTTTTATATAATTTATTTATATTTTACATCATTGTTAATTTTTGTACAATATTTACTTTCTCCTCTCAGGTGTAGTCCCCAAAGAATTCCCACCACCAACTCATCTGTGCACCGCCACCATATCCCTTGTGCTCTTCCGGCCCCTGTTTTGACCCCTCTCCTTCCCCCTCCCATGTAGGTTGTCTCTGATTTATAGTTGCCTGTTATTTTTTTACTTATTGTTATTATTTTTTTCCTTGATCCCTTATTTGGTTCCCCGGATTCCTCCTATAAATGCAACCATCCAATATTTTCCTTTTTCCTTCTGACTCATGCCATTTGAAGCAACATGAATTATGCTCAATGAAAATTATTCTTTTTAACAAACCCGATCATTGTTTAGTGTCATAAAACTAACTCATAATTGGAAATAAATAATATTTGAAGAAAAGGGCACTGGGTATCTATGATAGTCTATTAATATTAAAGCTTAGCTAATTTGAAGTGCTAAAGCAGCGTTTTCTAGCTAATGATCAATAGATGCAAAGTTCTTTGTAAGTATTTTTAGAAATTCTTTTAATATTGCTGGCAGAGTTTTTACTGGGATGCTTTAAAGAATAATGTAATAACTGGGTTAGCATCTGCATAAATGAAAATCATAACGGTTTCATATACTGAAGTAAAGAGGCAAATAACACAGGCTCGCCATATTTCAAACACAAGTAGTTACATTTCCTGCGTTAAGCTGTAGTTTCTTCGATTCATCATCAGAATTACTAGCCACTAATGTTTAATAATAAATGAATACAACAAAATTGCTTGTAGTTCACAGTGTATAAGTAATATACTGATGATTTTAATATTTTGAATACTCTTATATTTTGGAGACTGGAAGCATTTAACTGCATATCATGTCCAAAAACATATGGCAGATTCAGTTTTTGCTCATACATATTGCTTTAACAAAAAGAAGACAGAAAATAATCATAAAGAGCAAAACAGGTGATATTTTTGCTTTTTATTTTTATTTAGATTTAAAAACTTGAATGTGATGATTATAACCCCAAAAGGATTATATTGATGAAATGTCATGTCTCTGTTATAGTTGATGTGATAACTATATCTGATTTAACAAGCCGTAAAGTTTTATTTTTAATATACCCCAGCCCACCTAATTGTTTATTATCAACCTCATTCACTATTAGTGAGCAGGAAATGCTTAGTAAATGGAATAAAAATTGCATTTGAAATTAAAGTTATTTTTCCTATAGATTTCAAAGTAAAGTCTTTCAAAGACACTATAATAAAATGGGTCTCTCTGGATACAGTGTAGAATCAGCCTATGGTGGGAAGTGCTTTAAGAGATTTAAAATATGTTGTGATTCTCTACCAATTTTTCATAGGGCTTATTTTATTATTGTTGAATTGTATGAATCCTTTATATATTCTAGAATAATAACCCCTTGTTGTACGTATGATTTGCAAATATCTTCTCTAGTCAGTTACCTTTTTATTTTGATGATAGTTCCTTTACATGTGCTCAAGTTTTGTTTTGTTTTCAGTTTGCTGTGGTCCCACTTGTTGATTTTTGCTTTTTTCCCTTGTCATTGGAGTTGAATCCCCAAAGACATGATTGGATAAGGAAGATGTGGTATATATTCACATTAGAATGCTATAAAAAATAGATGAAATTCTGCCTTTTGTAAAAATAGGAAGGGATGCTTAATATACTCTAGTTCTATCCCTATTGTTAGTCAGTCAGAGAAAAACAATCTCACTCATATGTGGAAGACAAAAAATGAACAAACAATAAAACAAAAACAGTTTTTTAGACTGTGAGAACAGATGATGGTCACTGAAAGAGAAGAGGAAAGGATTAGGGAAACCTGGTAAACGGGGTGAACTATTTGGTCAATGGAGGAAACTAGACTTTTGGGGTGGAACATAGTAAAGTATATAGAGATACTGTTATGCCATACACCCAAAACTTAAACAATGATTTAAACCAACATTACTTCAATAAAAGCAAATAAACGGATAGGAAAAGAAAAAAATGCAGTTTCTAAGTTCTGCTTCAGTTAAATCAGATTTTTGAAAGTTGAGCTTCATCTCAATTTTTTTTTAACCCTGAGTAATTCTAAAATGTAATGAGAATCAATAGATATTGATGAGAGAATAAGTTCCATTGTAAGTAAACCTGGTTATATTTGTTGAAAAGATTGCAAGCTAAGATTTTGATTAGTTTTTTCTATGTACAAATAACTTCACCAAAAATTTTGAAAACAAAACACTCTTATTTTTTCTATCAATATATTATACCACAGATGAAAGATTTGAATAATATGAAAGCAGAAAAAGAGCAGATCCTTAAGATAGATAATGCAGACACAATAAAGGATTTCTTTCCTACCACTTTCTATAGTTCCATCATCTGTAGTCCTTTTTACATTTGCAGATTTGGTGATTTAAAGTCAAATGAATATAGTCCAGTGTTCGTTTTTTCTTTTCTGTTTTCTTTTTCTCCTTTGGAAATAAATGTTTAACTAATAATTTGATCAGAGTGGGAATGTTTTAATGTAAACAGAAGTTCAAGTGTTATTAAAGGTCTGTCATGCTCCATGTTAAATACTTCATAATAAAACACAAAGAATAGCTACAATTGGTTTGAGTTCATATATGAGATAAAATATTGCTTCAGTAGTCTCATAAGAGTGTAGTGAAGTGTCATGAAATAATTGTTTTATGAGATAAAGATTCTTTTTTTTTCAAAGATTTATTTATTTATACGTACAAGCTGGGGTACAGGCCAGAGATGCAGGGCAGTGAGAGGGTTCACCAGAGACAGAGTGGGAGCAGAACAGGCAGATCGACAGAAACACACTGCTGAGGGGAGCAGCGGGCGAGGCAGGAGAGGTCTGCCGTGCCATGTGGGAATCTCCCAGGCCCCCAAAGATTCTTTTGATGGCGTGAAAAAATATACTCACACTAAAGAGATGAGAGGCAGGACTCTGTCCCTATGCACAGCTCCATGAGAGGAGGCTGCCACCAGCCACTGAGAGGGTTTGCAGCCAGGGTGGTCAGACAAGCTGGACCTACCCAGGCAGTGTGGGTGAGGCAAGAAGCTGGGGTTGGCCATCTTTCATCGGCTCCCTGAGAACTGACTAATTTGAAGCATTTCATAGTCTCTGGGGCAATTAGTGTCTCTATTTGATACCTAATACCTGACTGGAAAAATGGGACTCACGTTAGGGAAGAGGTCGAGTGTGTACTTAGAGACCTTGAAGTGTGGAGTGATAAGGAGAGTGATTGGGGTGACTGCTTAGCAAATTGAGAAAGGGATTTGAGAGTTTCTAGAGGTAACATCTGTTAAATTAATTAGATAAGGAGGCCATTAAACTGATGTGGCTCTAATACCTTGGCAACCTACATAAGCCAACCAAAATCTCAGTTTATAAATGCCTCAAGATTGCAAAATTGAAACCTAAGTACAACCAATTCAAACAGCCAACTAAGCTTAAGCTACAGTCCATCATTCCCTTGCTTTGCTTCTCCTTTGCTCCATAGAGATTCTTTCTAGCACCACTAGGTAGAGCTCTCCTAATCACTTCGGTTTAGCACTGCCTGCTTCAAGAGGATTTTTGCTGAAATAAATGCATAGATTTTCTAATGCTCCTCAGTCCATCTTTTAACCCTCAAACTAGTTCAAAACAGTTGTGAAGTAACATTAAAATCGACGTCTTGAAGTCTTAACATCAATTTTGAGCTCAGTTATTTGGAGTATTTGAGCGGCCTGAATTATAGAGGTGACCTATACATATTGTACTGAAATGTTCTTGGTATCCTTATAGTTATCCTATATAGTTATTTGGAGTATTTGAGTGGCCTGAATTATAGAGACCTATGGACAGTAGGGTATGAATTAACCCAACAGTGGAAAAAACATTTAATTATGACAGCAAAAAGGAAGAAATCAAGGAGAAGCACGAGGAGTCACTGAAGTCTGATCATAGCAGTTTCCCATTTGTTTGGTGTCAACCAGAAGAATCAATCAGTCACGGCAGGGACCTCCTGTAACACAGCAGTTGAATTATGAAATATCCTAAATGTGTCAGTTATCTTTGTTATGATGAAGTTACAAAAACTTCCTTGGTTAATTAACAACAAATCAAGTGCCTATTTATTGTCAAAAGCATTTGACAAACATTGACAAAGTGAGGTTCCCTCACTTAGGTGAAGCAGGCTTAATATTTATTGCACTTTAAAAATATGAGATGTTAGAGTTGGACATTTGTAGAGTAACAACAGTGGTTTTTGATTGTTAGGTTAGAGTGATGATCCCTGAGATTGTTCCAGCAACTTTAAAGTATAGCGAGACCTGATATTGTATGTGTAAATACAGTATGTCAATGATGTTTGTCTGCCATTCAGCAAGAATACTAGCATTAATATTAAGTGGGAAGACTGAAATCAGGAGAGGTTATAATGCATCAATATGGTTTGTTGCTCAGGAGTATTGGAAGCAGAGGACATGAACATCCTTGTTTTTGGTGGGGGGGGGGGCGTGTAGAGGTGAGTGTCATCATATAGCCATAATATAGTCATAATATAGCCATAATGTAGTCATCATATAGCCATAATATAGATATTTTTAGATTGTAAAATTGACCTCCTTTTGGGTAAATGGAAATTCCTGGAAGAAGACTGGATTTTGTTGGGCATATGGTGAGGGGATGGAGTCCTCCATTAGTAACTATGATTCTGGCGGAGAGGTAACATGAAGGCACTTGCCTCTGGCCATGAGGGGACACCCTGGATACAGGGGAAGTGGTCATTTAGAAGTTTTAGTTTCCTAATGTTGTCCATCTCTGAAGCAGGTATCAGCTGATAAAGGTCGGGTGTAGCAGACTGAGAGCAAATCCAGCAATTGCAGAGTCAATGCCTGAGGCGCCAGCTCAGTAAATGTATGTCCACCGTGAATGTCTGAGTAAATATCTCAGGGGCAAGAGTGCTAGGTTTGGATTTAACTTTGGGATATAGTTTTTTGGAGGGTAAGAGGTATAGGCAAATTGGATTGGACTGCTGTGCTTCTAATCTGGTAAAGTTGTTCCTTCCCAATTAGGTTGTGGAATTAGGTTTCTGACCATTTCTCCATTGTTATGCTCTTCTCTGTGTGGTGAAGATAAAAAAATCTCAAGGGGCTCAAGTACACCTCTCCACAGGCAGTCACCCCACTAGTCCACCTCTGAGGGGTCAGGAATCACACTCAGGAAAGACATTGTTGTTTCCCCTGTGACAAGCAAATTGGTCCCTAAGAATGAAGCATTAGACCGTTAGCATGTTGAGATGTGGTGGAACTTAAATCCCATGCAGCTTGGCTGAGAATTTTGCATTGTTTGAGTCATTAGGTCAACACAGGACACGGGCACATCACTGTGAAATTGCAATGTGAAGGAGGCAAGTTTGGTGTCACACTAACTAAGCTTCATCACGAAAGTAAAAGACCATGAGTAGAAGGAAGCACCCTTTTAGCAGGGCTCAAGAATTGTGTGTGTATAATTGAAAGCAAAGCATTGATATTTGCCTGGGGGAAAAAAGGGAAGACTTTTAACAGGGAAGAGGAACAAGTTTCCTGGAAAAGAATAATATAAAGATACCAAGAACATTTCAGTAAAATGTGTATTAATATATTAAATATTAATTTCCTAAAATGGCTTTCATTTCCTATATAAATTGGATTTCTACAGTGGTCATTCATGTATAGCAAATGTAACCTTCTAGTAGGCTTATGCTTTAGAACAATTATTCAATTTTAAGCTTCACTGTGTTGTTTTGTGCTACCCCCTTCACCTCAACAAATATCTTTGGTGTTTATGGACCAATAGGAAATTCCTGTAGCAATAAATTAGCTACAAAAGCCTAAAACTATAAACCATAGCAAACTTCCAAGTTGCTTAGCAACAGCCTAGTATGCTAAAGCTTAATTTTGGATCAGTTAACCCTGAAGGAAATGCAGAATTAATTTTTCATACTGTAATATCCTTAAAAGGTTACCAGTCCTAGTCTAAAATGCTTTCCCTCTCAGTTATTCAGTCTCTCATAGATTCTCTCAAGCATCAAATTATGTTTGCCAGTTTTATATTTTTCCAAAAAAATAAAATTTCATTTTTGATTGTAGTTGGCCAAAACACTTGAGTAAAATCAATTCAGATGTGAAGAAAATATTTTAAAATTTGACATTTTTCTACTGATGCATCTCACAGCTGCAGAGGATGTCAGAAAATAGTCACGTAGGTCTATTCTTACATTATTCCCAGAACAACCACAAGCTTAACACCCTACATTGAACATCTGTTGTAAGAAATCTCCACTCTTGTGGAGACTGCAGATTGCTCAGAAAACCATGTAAAGATAGAGACATATGTCCAAAATCACTATTTTGATTGTCAAAACTGTCTCCCATAGCAAATTCTTCTTTACTTTGAATGGTACTGTAAAAAAAAAAAAATTACTGGTTCTAAAGTGAAATTAAAAAATATTAAAACTATCTTATATTAAACTTTGGCTAAATACATTCCTGGTTAAAACTTCATGAAGAAACACTATTTGAGGGATTCTGTCACAGAGCCAAGGATCGATGGAAAGTGTGATGTTGTCTCTCTTTAAAGGACTAAATATAAAAAGAAGTTAAATCAAAAACAAATTTCTCTTTAAAACCAGCTCTGGAAAGTGACCGTAGATTTGAGCAGGAGGGGAAGAGGTGAAATTGGGAAAGGCAGAACGAATAGCAGAATGGGGCCTTCCTGGTGGTGCAGCAGTTAGGCGCTGCACTGTGGAGCTGTTGGCAGCCGCAAGGCCAGTTCGACACCTGGCCAGGGAGATTCCCACACCGCGGCAGACCTCGCCTGCCTGGCCCTCTGCTCCCCTCAGCAATGTATTTCAGTCGATCTTCCTGTTCTGCTCCCCACTCTGTCTCTGGTGAACCCTCTCGGAGAACTATGGACGCTTTGGTGGTAGGAAAGCCGTGGTGGCCACACCCGAGGGGAGAAATCCTGCATTGTAAAATATTAACACGGTTGTAAAACAATATTTCATTAAAATAAATAAAAAATTGAAACTGTAGAAAAAATATTTTTAAATACACAGCAAACTTTACTCCCTTCTTACCATTGCACATTGGGTTGTAACTCCTCTGAGGTTTCCTAGAAACCTTTAGAGTCTGACATTTATGAAAAAGGAAGTTCTTTTAAAGATGGAGTTATATGCTCTTCCTATAAGGAATACAGGAATAATATTTAATCTGCTTTAGTAATTAATTTTTATATATGTGATCTAAAGTTAGAGATTGATTCTTCAACAAATTTTAGGAATTGAGTTTAAGTTTTAAATTTGTTATAAAAATAACGTATGCTCAAATGGAAAATCAAAAACCAACAAAACAGAAAAAAATAATTTTTTAACGACAAATCAAATACACAGAGATAGCCACATAAACATTTGAGTGAAAAACTTGATTTGGTTTACCGACGCATAACTGTGAATATTTATATGGCATTTTAAATGATTGTGCACAGCATTTTGCTAGCAATTTTCCCTTCATTTATTATTTACATTCTTTTCCTTGTCAAAATTATTCTTGTTAAAAATAAATTTAATTGTTGAAAAATATGTCACTATGTGGATATATCAGTTCCTTACTTTTCACACATATTTTCCAGCATTCTGTTATTTTAAAAATCATTGTATTGTTATTGTTATAGTTTTCTTAAAACTTTTTCTTAGCTTACATTCCACTTGAATCTGATTATTTCAACTTCTCTTTAACTTTTATTTTGAAATAGTTTTAGACCTACCAAAAAGTGAAAAGTAGTTCAGTTTTCCTATATGTTCTTTCCCCATCTTCCCCAATCTTAAATCTTAAATATCCATACAACAATATCAAAGCAGAAAACTGACATTTGTGTGATATTAACTAATGTACATTCCTTATTCAAGTTTTGACTTTTTAATTTTTCTTGTGTTTGTTTTCTCATAATTAGATTGAAACTGAGTGTGCAGTTTAGGCAAGAATATCACAGACGTGATGTGATGAGGCTGTGCTATTTTCAGTGTATATCAGGGGACAAGTTGACAAAATGTTTTATTTCTAGTAATGTTAACTTTAATGACTTGATTAAGACAGTGTCTGCCAGATTTCTCCACTGTAAAGGTACTGTTTTTCCCTTTGTCATTAATAAGTATCTTGTGTTGGCAGATTTTGACATGGTTCATAGATGCTATTTCTCAGAATACTTTCTTCCACTAATTTTAGCATCCAGTGATCTTGTTTATAAAAATAATATTGAGATGTTTGTGTGATGGTGAAATTTGATAGTCATCATTCCTTTTAAATTTGTAATTGGAATTCTACTGTAAGGAAGAATTTTCCCTCCCTCCCAATTATTCACTCAAGATTTGCTTATATCACTTATGGACTCAGAGATACTCATTTTTCCTCTTGGTTATAATTCAAAACTCTATGTATTTATTATTTATTTTGTTCCTAAAATTATTCAGCTTTTGACCACAGGGAAGTTCTTCAAGAGGCTTTTGTGCCATTTCAAAAAGTCCAACTTTCTTACTTTCTGTTATAATACTTCAGGATAATTTTGCATTTTCTCTGCCCCAGCCCTAGAATCAACCATTTTTCTAAACCCACATCCTGGAGTAAGAATGTTCATTACTATTGGCATGTTATTAATTCAAATCTTGTCAAACAAACTTTAGGGAATAAAGCTTTGTGTACTAACTCCAACCTACCCAACCATCTCAATTTTTTTCTGTGTCTATCAATTGTATATATAATTAAAACCAGTAATTCATACTAATACCTCTAATTTCAATCCAACATACATGGTCCATGCTAACCTCTTACCTTATTTGTAAATTACTTCTGATAAAACTAGATCTTATCTGTAATACATTTACATAAATGCTCTGCAATGTATTTACATAGTTGCTCTAAGTAGTTATATAGTCTCAGAATCACTAATGGAACCAAATGTGGAAACACATTTACAACTACAGTATACTACCTGTATACATTTCTTTTTGTCTTTAGTATCCTAGCATAGAGTTAAAATATTGTTCTTCAAATATACTTGAAATAGCAATTTTTCAACAGTTCATATATGCATGTATGGGTTTATATCCTTCATTCGTAATTCAGTTAAGTTCATTTGTTATTTGTTTAGATTTTACCTATATTCCATTGATTTTAATTATTTCTTTTCTTTTTTATATGTGAAACCTTAACCATGAGTTTTAGTGTAAGAATTATGCAAAAAGTTATATTCAGAGAAACAGTTACCAGTCAGTGCTATAACTCCATTCTCATTTCTTCATGTGTTCCTCTGTCCCTTCCGTTCTCATAAGGACTGATCTTTTTAGTTTCTGATTTATCTTGCTGGATTGCTTTTGTATAAATGGGTAGACATGGCTGTATTTTTTATCCCTTTCTTATGTAAAGGAAAGCACATGAGAAATATTTTTGAGCATTTTCTTTTCCCCCTAACACTATTACCTGGAGTTCATACCATACCAACTTATAAGACAGCTCCCTCATTCTCTTCTACAACTTCACATTAGTCCATGCTGTAGCTGTGCTATATGTGATTCAACCACTCTCCTATGTTTGGAGACTTAGGTTTGTGCTTATATTTTGCAGTTGCACACAACTACAACACACACACACACACACACACACACACACACACACACACACATATACCTTCTTATATTTGGGGGTATCTTCAGGTTTTATACTTGACAATGCTCACCCAACCCGGATATTTTAACATATACCTTTCCAGAAAAATCTATTGCTTCATTTCTGAGTCAAGTATATATTTGACATCTATTAGCAAATACCAATCATCTGTAAGTTGCATGACTACTATGCTTCTATAAGGTAATACATTGAAAAACACTAAAACATAAGAAAACACAATTGATTTAAAGAAAAGGTTTAAAGAGAAAATCCTATAATATCAGTGGGTATCAAACTTATAGCCATTTCTTTTCACAGGTCAACTAATATCTTCATATGTTAATTAAATGTCTACTAATTCATACGCTAATTAAATGTCTACTAATTCATAAGCTAATTAACTGTCTACTAATTAGGAGAAATTACATTCCTGGTTGTCCTGCAGACTTACTCCCTAAGCGAGATGAAGCTCAGTCCCCTTCTAGGATGTGTCATCTCCCATCCTGGACATCTGGTCACAGTGAATTTCCAAGGGTCCTACAAATGTGACTTGAGAAAGAGGTGGAAGTGGTTTCTTGTGCTCTGCCATAGTCAGCTACCATCTCTGATAGAATAAAGCATTGCCAACTTCCTACTCTTTGTTCTTCCTTCAAATTAATAAGCAGTCTAATCTAAATTAGCCTTCTTTTACTGGATTGGTCTGTGTAGCTTCTTTAAAGAACTATATAAGAATTTCAAGAGTTTTGATGTATATCCCTTATAGAAAAAGAAAATAATTATGATCTAAAATTTTCTATTAATTCCATGTTTTTTTTCATGAGTTGGAATAAGGTGAAGCAATTACACAAATTCAATAGGCTAGAAAAATGAATAAAACTAAACTTTGTCATTTAAGCAGACTTTGTTCTGCAATATGATACTCTGAATAAGTTCCAGTATGCATGGTGGACATATCTGAAGTAGTCTAACTTACCTTTCTCCCCATTCAGAAAAATTGGAATCTCGGGCTGAAAGTACATGGTCTCAGATTTTCTTTTAAAAGCATTTTAATAAAACTACTAAAATGTGGCAGTATAGGAATGCTAAACCTATTTGTTATTTCATTAATTTAAATGATTTTATTTATCAATAGCAATGTTTTATTTGCAAAAGGGTGTTAATAAAATATGACACACCTGTATATGCAATGATTTTTTTTAGAGTGCATTTTGTATTAGAGTGGCTCAGATGTTGATCTTTAAAAAGATAAAATGCCTTAGTAAATCTCAAACTACTACAAGTTCAAGTAAAAATATGAAGATATATTTTAAACAGTATATAATGAAAAACATAATAATGCTAGCCAACATTAAAAATGTACGAACCCTTAGTTTTATCTTTCTCGTTGTCATTAATTAAATGTAATAACATTTTATATAAATTAAGAGGAAGTGATTCTAAATGATAATAAATGGCCCTATGTAACAATTAATTAAAGTCTCATTTGTGTGTGAAGTGAAAAAATGGTTTCTTACCAACACGAATGCATGAAATTCTATCGTAAATTATTTTTAGCATAAATTAGTTATTAAGATTTAACATTTCATGAAATTTAAATGGAATAAGTAACATTCTGACCTTTAAAACTTAATATGATGCAATCATGCAGAATGTTAGATTCACAAGACTGATGGCTGGAAAAATAAGTGGATTTTTTTTCCCTTTTAATGAATACTGAAAAGCGTGTTGCAAATATTCTAAGTCTTTTCTTCATATGTAAATCTCTCATACAAGACAAGGTTGCTGTCTGTGTGGGCTGGCGTGCAATCGCGTCTTTCTTTGGTGGCAGCATCTGCACCCAAGTGCACACTAACACTCTTTTTTTCCTTTTACAAATGTCCTCTGGTACGAATTGAAGATTTTGTGATGAGCTCTGAATGTGCAGGAAATGCCTAGTAGGGGTCCAGACATTTGCAAATGGCATTTCTGGCTAGCTTATTCCTATCTATGCTAGCATTTGTGCTTTAATTTTATTAAGCTTAAATCCCTTCTGTACTAATTTAAAACTTTGTCAGTTTTAAAATTGGATATATAATCATGTAATCCAGAATATGTGGTTGTAATGTGTTTTGCTATAGACTCAAAGGATGTCTCAAATTCAAAATAGGACAAAAATAGAAGTCAGCAAAATGCCTATTTCAGGAAAAAAAAGTTTCAAGGTCACAAACATTTATTTATGCCATAATTTCCACTAGAATAATTTACATAATGCATTCTAAGTGATGTACTCTTCATTTTTAAAGCAAATCCTATTATTATTGAAGGAGTAAATTACCTGATATGAAAGAATTATATTTTTATAATTCAGAACTGTCAAGTAATGTAGTCTTTCATAATAAGCTGTAATGAGTTCCTAGTAAAACAAAGAGCTCCTACATCATTTAAAACCAAAAAGAATGTGCTTCTCTGTAAGAGACAGAGTAAGAACAAGGGTGTACTATTATCAAAGCACCAGGATGTCATGGGAGAGTGGAAACTGAGTGGGATGGAAGAAAGCAGGGAAGATAAAGATGAATACATGAAAAATAGAGTAGGTACATTTTGGTTTTTCAAATTGGTGCTGATACACCGGCTCCTTGTCGGCCTCCCTCCCCACAGTTTATCATAACCAACAGGATGTTAAGAGTAATGGGAACCCTGTACTCATTTCATATAATCTCATCAATTTATGAATACATATTCAATAAATAAATCAATGTATCAAGAAGTCAACATACTAATAAATTACTCACCTGTGGTGGCTAAGACATTTGCCAACTAAGATAGTAAAGACCTAAAATCTGACATTGAAGGTCATGTACAAAGAGGAACTCAATAGTTGTATCATAAGCAAAGTCTCAAAGAGTGATCGTTTTGAAGAACACCTATTTGGATTTTTTTATTATGGTAAGAATATTCCACATGCAATCTACCCTTTTGGCAAAATCTTAAATGCTCAGTACAGTGTTGTTAATCACAGATTAAATATTTGCAATGGATCTCTAGAATATCTTCATCTTGCACAACTGAGATTTTATACTTACTGAGCAGCAAACAAGGGGGAATTTTTGGTAAGGACAATCAGTCTACTTGGGAAAATCCACATTCATTTAAAAATATTCCTCCTCTCCCCACTCCTAGACACAAAAGACTATGAGGCGAGTAGAATGCATTAATATCAATACTCTCACTGTCTATTGAACTATGCTTTTACATGTCACCATTATGAGAGGCTGGAAAAAGGGTACAGAAGATCTGTATTATTTCTTACAACTGTATGTGGTTCTGTACTCGCGTTGAAATTTTAATCAATGAAAAAGAATAACTACACAAGTTCTAAACTCCTCAAAATAATATTTGAATAACCTCCTTTTCTCATGTCACCATCTCAAGACTGCTTGGTTTTATTCCTTAAATTAATCTCAAAAAATATGCCCACCTATTGATTCTTAGTAATATTTTCTATTTATTATTTCTATTTATTTGTCATGGTTTGCTTCTCTATAATTAAAGAATTTCACTGTATATGTATCACTCAGCCAAATTCATGCTCTTCACTGCTCATTAAACATTCTTTCTGTAGCAGAGATATAATCAAGTAACTTTCTTAAAGTCTTTCTTAAAGTCTTTCAAGTAAATATTATGAAGCAGATCAAAACACTCATGCCCACTGAAATCATGACACTTTCTGAGAACATACCCTGTAGCTTGAAAAGTTATATAAAGAGAATAATTATGTTAAGGAAAAGCACAAGTTAGCTTTTCTCTGCCTTGTTCTATTCTTGTTTTGTCCAGTATTGTTCTCAAGTTCATTATTTTTTTCCATTTGTTTTGTTTGTCTATAACAAAGGCCCTCAGTTTTTGAAATCAGCTATTTTGTTTCTTAACTCCATTATTTCTGAATGTAGCCACCTCATAGTTTCATTATTTTTATTTTGTTATTGTTTTATATCCTGTTTTTTTTTTTAAGCTCCATCATTATTACCAGGAGTGTTGCCTTGAACTCCCCTTCTTGTCATGCTCTGCAACTCCACTGAGTCAGAGCAGCTCATAGGTTTTTCTTTTGTTGTTATTCTGGCATTTTTGTTATGTTCTCTGTCCTCCTCATTTTCAAATTGGTATGAATTTTAGTAATGGTTATAATTTCAACTGCTGTTTTTGTACTTGTTGGAGTTGTTGGGGGACTGGGACCAGAGACAAGTACTATGTTTAAAAGAGGGTGGGGCAATAGGCATCAAAGGATTACCTCCAGTAGCCTTGGGAAGTGGCAAGTGTCTAGAGAGCTCAGCCTAGCATAGGAAGCAGCAGGTGTTTTGGTTCTCTCAGCCTGGGCTTAAGTAGTGTGCTCATCTATTAGGATGTTCAGGTGATCTAGGCAATACAGGCTATAGCTGTTCTGTTTTGAGTCTCAGATTCAAGCCAACAGACCTTGCTCTGTACTCGTACCTCTTTAGCTCTCCTACAATAAACCCTTTTCATGGATGCTTTTTGCACCCCCTTATCTCATGCAGTGCAGGGTCTCAAGATCCCCAGTGCTGGTATGTGCCTAAGTCAATACCTATGGAGGCCTCTGCACCATTATCCCTCTTGTGGATTGTACTGTCCCATTATTACTTTAAATGAAATTAAAGTTTTCTTTGATTTTTTTTCCTACTCCTTTCATTTGGGCTGTTATTCTTATTGTGCATGCTGATAGTTTTTCCCTCTGAGGGATGTGGCTTGGTTTTGCATCAGTTTTGTTTTGAAAGAGTGGAGGAGAGCTTGGGATTTTCATTCTGCTGCCATCTTCCTGGAGTCTGCAAGTATCCCTTATAAATTGAGCAAGGTTATATGACCATTATGGGAAACTGAGGAGGTAGTGTAAGTATTTGTTTTGAAAATACCATAACACTGTTGGATTGGCAATAGATGTTCCCTAATATTAATTCTCAAAGCTGCTCTATTGAAAAGTTTTACTTGTAAGAAGATACTATGTATAATAACCATTTGAAAGAGGTACAGAGATTGTTGCAGTAATGGAATACAAAATAAATGATAGATATGATATATAAAATAGCTTGAGCATGTCTTGGAAATTATTTAGATATGAAGGTGGGGAGAATTTGTTTGACTAAAGGAGGAAAAGTAAGACTCCAAAATTTGATCTTGGGTGACCTAGAAAATTGTACTCCAGTTGACAAAATGAGAGATTTAGATGAAAATATTTTGTTTGGTAGAGAGAAATAGTTTTGGGGGAATTAGTGGAGCAGATTTTGTAACTTCTAGTTAGATAGTTCAGCAGATACTTGAAGGAAAAGTCAGAACTGAAGGTACAGCCTTCCTCCTTTATCTGTAAGTAGAACATTCCTATAAAATCAAAAGTCAATACTATTCAGCATGGAAAGAAGATAAACACATGCAATTTGCAGCGACATGGATGGAATTAGAG
>PVIJ01010326.1:0-11080 GCA_004024925.1 Scalopus aquaticus
GCCATTTGCTTTTCTTCTTTGGAGAAGTGCCTTTTGAGCTCTTCTGCCCATTTTTTGACAGGGTTGTTGGCTTTGTTTTTGTTGAGTTGTGTGAGTTCCTTGTAAATTTTTGTTATCAGTCCTTTATCAGATGTATTGTGTGCAAAAATCTTTTCCCAGTTGGTAGGGTGTCTGTTAGTTTTGGATAGTGTCTCTTTTGCTGTACAGAAGCTTTTTATTTTGATGTATCTTAACTGTTTTTAAGTGAACAGTCAGAAGTATTAACAACACATATTGTTGTGCGACCATCTGAAACTATCTACCTACTAAACAATTTCCCACCACCCTTCTTAAAGCCCTGGGCCTACTTGCTACTTTCTGTCCCAACAAATCTAACTGCTCTCAGCAGTCATGTAAGTGTTTTCCTGAGATATTTTCTTTTGGTGGCTGGTTATTTCACTTAGCGTGATGTCCTCAAGCAATTCTTTTTTACAAGAACATTTCAATTTCCTTCCCCACCCCAGTCATTCTTCTCTGAATTCCTTCTGTTTTTCTAGCTCCAGCTCCAGAAGGTGAGGTCCAAACATCACATATTAATCCAGGCATGGTTTGAGAGGCAGGGAGAGAGACTATGCTGGATATTACATCTCTAATAAAGAATATGTAATATTTTTTGATTGCCTCCTGCTACTGTTAACTCATATTGAACTTTACAATCAACTCAAGCTACTAAATCCTTTAAGCCACTTCTTTCTTGCCCCCCACCCTTGTGTATCACCAGGCAGGAGGAACATTGGAAATTGTGTATTAAGATCATAATGAGATTTTTTAAATCTGCATAGGATCTGCATGATGAATGAATTTTCTCATGCAGTTTCTTCTATAATACCATTTCATATTTTCAATAAATTCTGGTCCATAGGTAAAACGAATGCGGTGACTTTGGGAGATAGAAAATAATAAAAATTATTAATATACACTGACCCTGCTCTCCAAATGCATGCTCTATAATGATGCAGAATTATTATGCTGAGCACATTTTTTTCCACTGAAGGCACAAACATATGAAATTGAATTTTTTTCTTTGCAAACACACATTAGTTTGCATTTAACAGGCTAGCAGTTCTCAAAAATAATGTCAAGTCACATATATATCTATGATAAAATGGATTGTGAACCAAGGTATAGGTCATTTGTCACTAACAAGAGTGCCAGAGTTTATAAATGAGTTAGTTTTTGCTAAAAATTAAAGTGGACCGAAGGCTATCTCGCTTATGTGCTCTCTGCTATGGGACAAAAAGGGTTGCATTCTAATTTATTCGCTGGGTGGAAATTGTACATAATTCACAGCTTTGTCTTTGGAATGCCACCACTATTAATACACTGATAATATGTGAAGGACTCTGAATCATTTATATCCTCTTAAATTGCAGTTTTAATTATTTTTTAAATTTTATTAAATTTATAATAAAGAAGAAAGGATAAAAAATGTGAATGAGAATATGATTGTTTTTAAAGATTTATTTATTTATGCATACAAGCTGGGGTACAGGCCAGAGGCGTGGGGTGGCGAGAGGGTTCACCAGAGACAGAGCGGGGAGCAGAACAGGCAGATCAGAAATACACTGCTGAGGGGAGCAGCGGGCAAGGCAGGAGAGGTCTGCTGCACCATGTGGGATTCTCCACTCTATATTATATCCATGGGGCTATTTAAAAATGCTTTAGGTTTCAGCAAAATCTGCAGTCAGGAAATGTGATAATTGTCCATTACATAATGTTAAAGCTGAATACAAATATTGAGAACCATCGATGTAGGAAATTAGGATTGATTATACATAGCTGAGAATACAAATAAAACATTTTTACATTATAAAAAAATCTTATACATGTGTATGACTACTTTTTGAGACACCTGGATTATTGGTATTTAGGTAGGTAAGAAATTAACCTGTACTGGTCAAATTCCCTAGGAATAAACTTTTTGTAAAGTAGTCCTTAAAATAGTTTGCGTTTCAACCTGTGAAATAGCATTAAGTGTTAAACTTATCTGACTTTGGAAAACTGTTCAGTAGTTATAATTTGAGATCTCTTTGGCATGGAAGTAGGGGTAGAGTTCATAAAACACCAGTGGGTGGAGTTCATTCAGCACATAATCTTCCCCCAACAAAGTGATGATTTACCCACCAGCTTTCATACCTTTCATCTGAAAACTTCTTTAACCTGAAACAAAGGCTGAATAATATCCCTCAAAGACATCCATTCTCTAATCCCTGAATCCTATGAAGGTGGTACCTTCTGTGATAAAAAGGCACTTTGTAGATGTTATTTAGTTAAGCCTCTTGAGATGGGGGGATGATTCTGTTCCCCAAGTGAATACAACATAATCATAAGGCTCCTATAAGAGGGAGACAGGGGATCATACTGGGGAAAGGTGATATGAAGAAGGAAGCAGAGGTTGGAATAATGCAGGCATGAGTTGGGAATACCAACGGGGCCCTTCGGAGCAGGAAGAGACAAGGATCGATTCTCCTCTGGAGCCTCCAAAAGGACCAAACTTGTGACACCAAATTTGTGATAATTTGTTACAGCAGCCCCGAGAAAATTACTCTAACCTCCTCTCTATCTTTGTTAATAAATGTTAACTTCTCCTTAAAATACTTCAACACAAAATTTCTCACTAATTTTATGTGTGTGTGTATATATATATATATATATATATATATACACACACACACACATATATATATATATATACGTCTTAGTTTCCCTACTAGGTGGTGAGCTCACAGATCAGGCCCCTTGTGATTCAGTGTTGTATTTACTGGACTTGATAAATTAAGTGCTTGAATAAAGTTAATAGTTAAGAAATACTTGTTGAAGAAAGGGAAGATTAGAGATGTTGATGGTTAAAATGGTTTGAGGAGCAGTTGCATGTAAGCAAGACTAATGGGCTGCTCAAATACCAGTAGTTTATATGCCTTGGTATTTTGGAAAGTTAATGCATCTAGATTTCTTGCCTTGTGCTGATGAAACTGAAAAAGGAGAATAAAGAAGGGAGGAGATGGCAACTTGACTACAATGGGAAGAGTGGATTTCCCGTGTTTCCCCTTCAGAGTGGATGTGGTATGGATCATGGGAAGTCATTGTTGCCTTTTGGAAAACCAGGACAAGCAATTATGTGCAGTGAGTTTAAAACTCTACTACTGTTGAGAATTTCTAGAAGATATGGATTAAGGGACTCTAAGGGCATTTTCCCTGTGGAACTTTTGGTATAGAATGTTCCTCCACTCTAAAAGTTATAGGTCCCTATAGCAAAGGAGATCCAGGTAATTTTTCTTTGCTTTTCTGACATGCACTAGAGTAGGTTACAGCAGTCTGAGTGGACAGTGTGTTATTTCAGTGCAACCTAGACATTGGCATGCATGCAGAATGTCTCCAGGGAAGGTTACACATTTGCATGATGTCACCGAAGATTTGTGTTTCCTGCATTAACTGACAGAGATGGCAATGACAGGAGGCCAGACAGCTGCATCAACGACAGAACCTCTGAAAATAGAGAGTGCATGTTCTTTTAAGATGACATCAGCCTTCCATTATAGGAAGGTGGGAAGACACCCAAAGGAAAGAGGACATAAAGATGTGGAAAAAGCACTACTGAGGTGTCGGGAGGGAAAGAGGTATTGTCTAACCATTGAAGGAAGGAAGAAAACAAATGCTTTAATTAGACTTTTAGTAACAGATAGAGTATTTTTATAACTGAAGGGTTAATGTAAAAGGAGAACAAATAGTTTAAGTTCAAGCTAATGTTTTTCTGTTCCATCTTGTTGATCACAATGTAAAATCTTGTCTTTTATGCACAACTGGAGTGAACGTGCTCTAATTCTCTGGTCCTGAGTAGTTTCACATGAGTAATTTCTGGCTTTGTTTCTTGCCCATCCTAATGAGGAACTCAGAATTTGGTCCAAACTTCAAAAGAATCCACTTGTATGTGAACTTCTTAGCATAAGACACAGGCGTTGTTCAGATCACTAACATAATTTGTATTTGAGGAGAGGTGGTCATATCACACAAATCACCAGCTCTGTTTCTGCCATTACTACTGCAGTTATATTTTCAAGCCCACTGAAACAAAGAGACCACTCAGTAATAGGATCCACAAATTTTAGAAGGCAGATAGAGATTGTCTTGTGATTATGCATTGTTTTGGAGCTGCAGTCAATATTGAAATTGTTCATTGCCTTATGTTGGGTTCCCAGAAGCACACTGTGAGATGGGCATTCAAGCATAAGTATTTCAGTTCTTCCTAGGAGAAACTAGCATGAAGTCTAGCAAAGGCGTAACCTCAGGAGAAGTCCTAGACCTGATCTGATCCTGCAGAATGTAAATTTCACCTCACTGTTTGTGCCTAGAGGCAAACAAGCTGGGTTTCTATATTCTGGCACCACAAATGATTCCAGAAGGGCCAACCTGAAGGATCATAATCTCTCACATACTTGAGTTTCCTTTATGTGCAGACAAAGGACTCCATTTACCTGAGAGTCGTCCCTCATAAGAGAGGTGCTGCTATGGGTCTTGAAAGGGAGGGGGACATGATAGCTGCTGAGAAGAGGCAGAAAGAAACAGGAAGAGGGAGTCAAGAAGATGTAGGTAGAATAGGGACAGTGCCTGCTCCCCTTGTCAATGTATTCTTTCCGAATAGTGAGTACCCCATCCAAGAGCTGTTCTTGATGACACCATCTCCCCCTTACACTGAACTTTTATGGTCCTTCACCAAAAGCTTTTCCTTCTTTGACTTTTATACTGGACATTAATCAAGGCAAATTGCCCTTTAAAAATGGCGCAGAGTGTAGGATGGACTCTACCAGTCCAAAATTTGTTTTCTAGCTGAGCTCTACATCCTCTTCACTCAATTTGAGGACTGCCTCAATTGACTTCCTAGATTTTGGTCTGAAGCCCCCAAGTGACTCAGCTGTGGTATTTCTGGTGCTTTTCCAGTTAATCTGCAGTTTGACTGGTTTTGGAGTGACGTCTTGACAAAAAACTTTCTTTCCATGATCTGTCTAGGTTTTATTTTTTTTTTAAGTTTAATGTTTTTTTTTTTAATTTATTTATACATACAAGCTGGGGTACAGGCCAGAGGAGTGGGGCGGCAAGAGGGTTCACCAGAGACAGAGCGGGTAGCAGAACAGGCAGATCAGAAATACACTGCTGAGGGGAGCAGCGGGAGAGGCAGGAGAGTTCTGCCGCGCCATGTGGGATTCTCCCCGGCCGCGCGTCGAACTCGCGTCGCCGCTGCCAACAGCTCCACAGCGCAGCGCTTAACCACTGCGCCACCGGGGAGGCCCGATCTGTCTAGCTTTTAATCTCATTCTGAGTTACTGAGATTCATTCTTCCCTTATTATTGATAATGATGATCATAAGAATAATAAAAGACTGCCACCATTTATTAAGTCAACTCGGATATAAATTCTCACTAAATTCTTATATTGGCTGCAGATGAGACTTGGGAGTTCTCTTCCTTTAATGGATGAGAAAGCTGTGATTAAGGGATGAAAAAAAGTCCTATGGACTTCTCCACTCTTTCAACATGGTACAAGGATGGAGGCTTAACATATCTAATACCGCCACACCCCTTTTCTTGTCACATGACCCTTCAGTACTTTTTCCTGGACAACTGGCTTTTTGAATTTTATGTAATTGACACAAATTAAAGACAAATATGCTTGTCTTCTTCAAGATCGCTGGTAAGTTGTCTTGTTTAGTGAGCCCTGGTGATGAATGATGATTCATTGTTTGACCCTGGTGTGTGGACTGTCAACTAACAGCAAATCAGTTGGTCTTCCTGACGCCTACCATCTTTTTGAGTTGATGAATTCTGTCCTCATTAGTGACTCTTAGCATATCAAAAAGGTGTGTTAAAAGTCACTCTGAGATTCCAAAGAGCAACCACAAGCACTTTTGATGTATCCATAATGAGACTAGACCACTTCAGTTAATGAACAGGCCACAGCCCTATGAGCAGAAGTGCCCCCTAAATTGTCCACACAGATGAGTTTTGTGATATGGAAGGCCCCTGGGAGCTAGAAAATTCTACTATGCTGTGACTCCTATGGCACCATTGGGAGGAATGAGCAGGGAAATGATTGTCTACATTTGGCTGCTTTTGTCTTCTTTTAAAAGTTTAGATTAAAATAATTTAAGTTGTTTTTATTTTCTTTTCAAAATCTAGGCTGGGATTTGCTTCATCTGACTTTTACTACCTTCTTGTGTTCTCTAGTTATCAAGTGTTGTGTAACAAATTATGCCAAACTCATTGGTATCTTTAAGAAAATTACTGTATCTCATAATTTTGTGTGTCAGGGATTCAGGCAGAGTCCACCTGGGTGACTCTCTTATACCAAGGGGCATCAATTAGGGTCACTCTGGCCTTCCATTGAAATTTGGGCTGTTGACATAACTGAATGGATATGTTGAAGTGAACAGTGAATGCAACTAAAATAAGAATTAGTGAGTTGGATGATCAGATTGAGGGATTTTCTATGAAAGCATAAGAAAATGGAAAGAATAAAAGAAAAATTAAGAGAAATGAAGGCTAGAGATAGAAATTTTGATACCTCAAATATCTATACCAGAAGGTGAAAGAAGAGTTAATGTGTTTGAGTTTTACCACAAATTATTTTTGTTTAAAAATGTTTACCATGGGGCCTCCCCGGTGGTGCAGCGGTTGAGCGCTGCGCTGTGGAGCTGTCGGCAGCGGCGACGCGAGTTCGACGCCCAGCCGGGGAGAATCCCACATGGCGTGGCAGACCTCTCCTGCCTCGCCCGCTGCTCCCCTCAGCAGTGTATTTCTGATCTGCCTGTTCTGCTCCCCGCTCTGTCTCTGGTGAACCCTCTCGCCGCCCCACGCCTTTGGCCTGTACCACAGCTTGTATAAATAAATCTTTAAAAAAAAAAATGTTTACCATGACCAAGTTAGATGTGATGATAAATTGAGGTATGATATTTGATGAGATTTCTAAAATATAAGGAAGTAATATCTAGAACATTGAGTAGAAATCTGTAAATTAACAAGGAAAAGGAAGGAAATCCAATGGAAAACTGGGCAAAAACAATGAAAATATGTAATTCAGAGAAGGAGAAACTAAATGCTAAGAAGTACATAGTGAGTAGTTTAATAATTGAAGAGATACAAGTAAATTTACAAATAACATTAATTTTGCCAAACATCAAAAATGAGAAAGACTTGATGAGGATGAGGAGGTGGAGGGGAGAGAATTCTCATCTACAGTCATTGGAGAATATCCTGATAGTTCTCAATGACATTAAATAAGGAGGTTCCCTTAGACTCCACAAGTGTCAGGGGCCATCTTGTCCGATGGCTCCTGACAAGAAGATGGCCCCTGACACACAAGCCATTTCCAGTGTGCATACCTCAGAGGACTTTTGGCACAGATGCATAAAAAGACATGTTTGAGGAAGTTCATGGTGATATTTTTGTAGGGTGATATTTGATCCCTGATAGTCTCTAGGAGAATAAGACTTAAACTGTGGTTTGACCATATGGTCCAATATTACACTGCTATCAGAATTAATCAACTATGCTATTAAATAGCCATGTACTTAGAACTCAAGAACACTGTGGAAAGGAAGGACAACAAATAATGAGGTTTAAATCTAATATCATTAATGAAATTTTATAAAGTATATATGAAATTTTATAAAGTATCCTTAAGGATACATATCCATCTCATTATACATAAGGACCATATTTTGGCCGGCACATTTTAAATATAGTAAAGTGGGTGACCAGAGATGGGGAAAGGGAATGAGATGAGGACAAAGGGGCAGGGAAAATAAATGATGAGATAAAGTGAATAAAGTAGTGATGTGGTGTGTCATGATCATTAAGTAGATTCTGTGTCTCTAAGATAGAGGGAATAAATAAAGACCCCCACCCCCCCCAAAAAAGAAAAGGAATAAAGACAAGCAGAGCATGTAAGAGTGAAGTAGCAGAAGGACTTGGGGCGGGGGTGGGGGTGGGGGGGGTTAGCTGAGTCAAAATCCAGGCTCTGCATTGATGAGCAAAACAAATCATCAGTTCTTAATCCCCTAAAATTCTGTTGTCCTTCTGTCTCCCTCCCTCCCTCCCTCCCTCCTTCCCTCTCACCTCTCCCTCCTTCCTTCCCTCCCTCTCCTTCCTTCTCTCCTTCCCTCCTTCCTTCTTTCATTCATTTATTCAATGCACAGGTTTCCCATCAGGGTGGTGGTGATTGATGACAATGGGGATGACAACAGCAACTGCAGATGGTAGGAAATACTGTTAGAAATTGACAAATCAGGAAATAAACTTAATATTCTTTTCACCAAGGCCTCCCCCCAAATCATAAGTCTGTGGACTTCATTCCAATTTCTATTAAGAGCAAAATGCATTTGAATTTTTTCCCATTACATTCATAGGCAGAAGAGTATTTTCTAAAAACTGTTCTTTGCATGAATATTGATTTAATCACTGCCGTTAAGCTGTTGAGTGGTTTTGTGTTTTCTGTGCTGCACATCTTTGCTTTCACTGCTTTTAACGTACTGTCAAACTAGAAACTGAAAAGCCACTCGAGTGTGAAGTCACACCAAGTCTGTATTTTCTCCAGATGACTCTGCCAGCATCCTGCATTTGGAAACTTGGGTGTTGACTGACATGTGTGCCCAGAAGCCTTGTGATTCAAGCCCAATGGCAATGGTTTTGGGAATTGTGAGATAATAGATTTCTTTCCAAAAAGAAAATAGACACAGAGAATCAGTCAGCAATACTTGAGATTTTCAATTCTTAAAAACTACATGCCAAAATTCTGACTGTTATGACAATTGTTTGATTTAAATTCCAGAGGCTATAGAAATACCAAAAAGGAAGATTGTGAGAATTCTAGTTACAGGTACCCATTTCATGTGATTATAATGAAGAGAATTTCATGTTGCTCTTGAAACAAATTCCTTCTGGAGTAGTTATATATGAAAAGGAAGGTTTGGGGACCAGATACATGGGGAACAGACACCCAGACACACAGACACTGTGTGTGTTTAATAAGTGTGTAGCTCCTTCTGTGAAGGCCTTTTCAATATCTCCTTGTCTCCCACTTTCACCGCTGGCTTGAGAGGTTCTGAGAAAGCACTGAGGTCTGCAGCTTTCTCACTGTGCCTAGTGTTAGAGAACCTGATTCCATAAGTAAGAAAATCATGCAAGTAATAGGATTAGTCTACCTAAAAAATGTCCCTCATTTTGCTCTCAGGTATTTTTTTTTTTGAGTACAAAGTGACAACCAAAAACACATCTTAAATTGTTCCCTAAGAGACTACATATCTGAAATGATAATTAAGTTATTTAAAAAATCATGTGGCTGATCAAGTTATTTAAAAAAACTCAGAAGATTTTCTTTATTTTGAAAAATCAACATACTTAGTAAACACACATACTTGCATGCACAATACAACCATTAGAATGCATATATGTGTGGACATACACACACACGCACATGTGCACACACATAGGTGTTCATATAAGGCACATGTGCAACACTTGTACATGTGCAAAGGTACACCTGCATGTATGTGTGTGTGCATATGTGCTATAAACAGGTATATACTTATAGATACAAACGTATATATCTATGCATGCATATGTAAATGCGAACTTACTAGCTGACCTAGCTCATTTGTTCTGTCAGAAGTCTTTTTTTGAAAGTTTTCTGTAGCATCCAGTATTGAGGGAGATCAAGGACTATTGGTTCAGTTTGCTTTGACCAGACTCTCTGTTATCCTGGTGTCCTAATTCAGCTTAGTGATGCAGTACTCTCAAAAGTGCCCTGGTTTGAATGATTAATTGTATGATCACTCTGTTTTGATTGCCTCCTGGACAACATCCTTTCCAGGTACTATATTACATTCGAAACAAGTCAATTCTGCCACATATAAAATTATGAGCAAGTAGGTACAAGAGCAGTCCTAGAGCCTGCTCCGAAAGCTTGATGGAGAGTCATCTCTTTGTCACAGTTCCTTAGGGCAAGTCTTCAGTAGCCCTGTAACTAATGCAGTCTTGCTATTGCGCAGGTTCTTCTGTGGGCTCTATTGGGTGTACTTGTGTGTCAAAGAACCTCCATTTGACTCCCTGGGACTTGGATGTCACCCAGCACCCTGTGAGCTCTCATAATTGTCCTGCTTCTAATTGTTCTATAGGTTTTCTGGTGCAAAAGAATGCTTATACAGATTTCTTGAGCTCCTCCATGGAGCACCCTCCTGTCTAATATTCTTCTGGAATATTTCAACTTCCTTCAGGAACTTTGATCTTTGTTTCTTCCATTCAGTGAGAACACTATGGTTTGCTTGGGGTCGCCGTTTCCGTGTTGCTCTCTGGGAAGTGCCTTGAGATAGAAATATCAGAGCAACAACTAGGGTTCTCATTGTTTGTTTACCTTCAGTTGTGTTAACTGTTCTGGGCTTCCTGTTTTCCAGTGTCTATAACATTTATTTCATATTATTTTTCTATAGTTGGGTTGAAAGGGAAATGCAGGTTTATCATGGCTGGAAACAGAAATCAAAGCCACTAAGCCTCTCAACAAAACATACCTCTATGAGACTTAGATGTCTACGAGAAAACCAATCACCGTTCATGGATAGAGGCCCTGTGCTAAAGTTGCCTGTTATCATGTAGTTACCCAATAAATATGTATTAAACACATAAATAAATCAAGAAAATCTATTTTTTTAAATTGACATGACCTTTCCTATTAGAAAGCAAGACTGGTGATGTAATTAAAGTAGCCTGTTCATGGTTTGTGGGATTTTGATTAGCACTTTTAAGCTCTAATTATTATTAATAACTTTTGAAGTATGTATTCCTGATTAAGGCACTTCAAATATTAACTAACCCACCCAGGATACAGGAATAAGCTAAAAATATTGAATGTGTATGTATATGCCATACTATCTATGCTGAGGTATTTTAAAGAAAAGTACAAACACAATACATCTGATAAAGGACTGATAACAAAAATTTACAAGGAACTCACACAACTCAACAAAAAAAAGCCAATAACCTAATCAAAAAATGGG
>PVIJ01010326.1:11180-60990 GCA_004024925.1 Scalopus aquaticus
CAACATCACTTATAATCAAGGAAATGCAAATCAAAACCACTATGAGATACCACCTCACACCTGTGAGGATGGCACACATTAAAATACAGGCAACAACAAATGCTGGAAAGGATGTGGAGAAAAAGGAACTCTTCTACACTGCTGGTGGGAATGTGAACTGGTCCAACCACTATGGAAAGCTGTATGGCGATTCCTCAAACTGCTCAACATGGAGCTCCCATACAACCCAGCAATCCCACTTTTGGGAATTTACCCAAAGGATACAAAAACACTAATCCGAAAGGATACATGCACCCGTATGTTCATTGCGGCACTGTTCACAATAGCAAAGGTATGGAAGCAACCCAGATGTCCAAAAATAGATGATTGGATCCAGAAGATGTGGTACATATACACAATGGAATACTATTCAGCATTCCAAGAAGATAAACACATGCAATTTGCAGCGACATGGATGGAATTAGAGGGGATCATACTCAGTGAAATAAGCCAGAAAGAAAGAGAAAAATATCGAATGGTTTCACTTATAACAGGACTATAGGGAGGCCAGGTGGGAGAGAGACAATCAGTGGGGGGGCGGGGGGGAGGAGGGAGGCTGAGGGAGGGAAGGAAAAGGGCACAAAATGGAATGGAAAAGAACACAAGGGACCATGGAGATGGATCACGGGTGAATTGGTGGTGGGCTACCCAAGGGGAATACAAAATGTAAAAGACATAAATAACAATAAAATATATATTAAAAAAATTAACAAAGGGGAAAAAATCATAAATAATAAAAAAAGAAAAGTACTTACAATATAAACACAGAACAAAAAGTAAGTGAAAGTTCTCCTTCCTACCCTCCCAGTCCTCTACGCCACAATTTCTCTTTCAAAAAAATTATTAGCTTATGCATAAATTATTATGTATATATGCATGTCTAACCCCTTTTTGTCTCACAGATGATTGCATATTCTATATATTGCATTGTACCTTTTGATGTTCATGTAACTACATCTGTTACGGAAACTTTGTAAACTACCCCATTGTTTTAACGGCTGCCTAGTATTTAGTAGAATGAATATATTGTAATTTATTTAAAATATTTCTTGTGGATGGATATTTAATTTTCCCCCAGTTATTTGCAGTTACAAACAGTGCTGGAATCAAAAGCTTTGCATTTGTGTCATTGTGCTTTTATGTGCCATAGCACCAAGTAGCAATGAAAACATACCTAAAACAGGTAATGAACAAGGAAGACTTCATTGCAATAATTCTTTACTTCTTTATATGAATTGCATCTCTCTACTTCAAGTTATTATCATAAGGAACTTCAGGTGCACAAAATCACTCCCGAAAAACACTGTTTCCTAATACACCCCTGACTCTTGGCAATGGGTTCTCTGTGGTGTTTTGTGGTAGTAGTCCTTTTTAATAAGAAAAGAAATTATATCTTTGCATTTCTTTGATCTCTGGTAAAAGCAATCTTGAAACTTTGGGCCCTTTGTGTGTGTGTGCAAAACAGAAAAAAAAAAAAAAAAACAACTACGACATAATTGAAGAGCCAGAATCTTGTTTGCATTATCTTCATTTTTTCTCTACTGTGTAATTCATTAAATTAGCTGTTTGCATTCACAAGAGAATTGCATTTCTCTTGCTTTATTTTCTCATTAAGTTGTCTTGGGATGCTCTCTCTGACAGAGGAATCTCTAGTTTGCTGTTCTAAAATGTACGATAGCCTCATGCCGATAGAATTATGGTTACCATAAGTTTTCCCTGAGAAGATGAGGCTCAAATATTCTTTCATATGTTAAAAAATAATCTAACTCTCTCATAGAAGAGTTGTAGGTCATGAAGTTTTTCAAAGACTTTTCTTGTTCACCAATTAACATCTTTGTGTATTGAAGAAATTCCCAGTGGAAGCCTAAAGATATTATTAAAACAAAGCAGAAGCTTAGATTTTGTAATGTAAAGATTCTAGATAGGCACTTGAGAGTTTGGCCATGGAATAATTCTTAACTACTCACAATTAAAGGTCAATTTGTATGACATTGGAAATGTAATTTTGTTAAGGCTTTGATTCTTAATTGTTTTTGCCTTATCAACACCTGAAAGGTTCCCCAGACCTTTTGTACCTCACAGTGTCCCTTTTACAACTACCAAAAACATTCAGAGCAGGTGGTCTTAGAAATATCTTGTTAAGGGACCTCCCTGGTGATGCAAGGGGTTAAGTCTCAGCACTATGAAGCAATCCAGAGCCACTGCAGCACAAGTTCATTCTCAGGCCAGGGAGCTTCCCACATGGCTCAGCAGACCTCTCCTGCCTCACCCACTGCTCCCCTCAGCAGTGTATTTCAGTGGATCCGCCTGTTCTACTCCCCACTCTCTCTGGTGAATCCTCTCACCACTCCATATCTCTGGCCTACACCCCAGATTATATGTATAAATAAATAAATCTTTAAAAAAAGAAATATCTTGTTAAGAAGGGCCAGAGCCTGACTCTCTGGCAGACACTGTTGGATTTGGGTTCAGCCATATGTTAGTATAGGGGGAGGCTGGAGGATGCCTGCAAAGTGAGGAGGAGAGGGAGATCTGGATTTTCTAGAAAACCAGTCGAGGACATAACTGTGGGATAAATAAGGTGACACTCGAGGAACGGCTTCTGTTGACACTTCACTTATATTTTCACTGCCCTAGGGTCTGCAGTAGACTCGATTTCACCAGCACTGTGATGTCCAAATAATTGGAATTTGCTGAAAAAAAGCCTCTCCCCTGATATCCTGCTTTATAGTCATGATAGAAAGAAAACAACTGACAGCAAACCATTGTTATTATTTAGCATTTAGAGAATGTCAGCAGAACACTTGGTGCTGAGAAAAATGAGTACAATCCTGAGATCGATTGATGAGTTTGTGTTGTCAAGTAAATAGCAGCAGTGAGAGCATTTAGGTGATTCCTGTGGAAGGGACAGGACAAATTTGCTGAATTCTGCTATTTGATTTTCTTTCTTACCTTGCTCTTTAGCCTGCTTCTTGGATGTCTCATATCTGATGGCTCAATTGTTCTCAAACTTGGCTACATATTGGAACCATTCAGGAAGCTTTAAAAACAACACTGTCTCTGCTTCTCACCCTCAAAGACACAGAGATAATGGAGGAAGGCTGTGTTCTGGTTACCAGCGTTTTTTTAAAGCTCCCTAAGTAAATGTCCATCTGCAGCTAAGGTTGAGAACGTCTTTTGTGTTTTTATTGCGGTTACTGTTGATATATATTTATTCTTTTAATCAACTGCCTCTGAGAGCATAACAGTTTAAACAGATACCATTTATCCCCCCCCCTTTTTTTCCTCTTCTCTTTGTGACCTTCACATTCAAAAAAACACTGAATCATTTTAGTCAACCCTTCTTTTGACGAATACCAATAGAAGAGGGCTTCTGTCCTCACCCTGTGTACTTTAACTGGGGTCTTCTGGAGATCACGCCTTATCCTCCATCTAAAGCTGTGGGTCTAATAGTGCAAATTTTTTTAAAAGATTTATTTATTTATGCATACAAGAACTGGGGTGTAGGACAGAGGTGTGGGGTGAGGAACAGATTCACCAGAGACAGAGTGGGGAGCAGAACAGGTGGATCCGCTGAAATACACTACTGAGGGGAGCAGCAGGGGAGGCAGGAGAGGTCTGCTGCACCATGTCAAAAGCTCCCTGGCTGGGGATTGAACTTGTGCTGCAGTGGCTCTGGACAGATTCATAGTGCTGCGCTTAACACATTGCGCCATCAGGGAGGCCCTAATGGTGCAAATTTTAAGTGAGTGTTTGACAATACGTTGATGCCTAACTTGTCAATCACATTGCAGCCCTTTGTCTGTTTGCTTAGAACAGGTATATGGGGAAGATTTCTGGCAAGGTTTCCATGTTGTGCTTTCCAACCAGCTCCAGGTGTGTGCTCTGGATCAGGAAGAGATCCTCCCTTTATCCAGCTCATTATGGACTCCCGGAGAGCCCAGATTGGTTACCTCTGCTGCCCTGACTCACTCACATCCTTCTGCATTTTCTTTCATCAGCCAAAGAACATCTCACCTCTGGGATGAGGGCAGGATGTGGGCGTCTAAGGCCATGGACATACCCAATCTAGGCTTCTGTCTACCTCCCAAGCTTTAGGAATAGGTTAGTATATTAATCACTGATCTCTGTATAACAAACCTTCCCACACATTAGTCGCTTTCAAACAACAACAAACATTCATTATCGTGTCACTCTATATGTGAGGGTCAGGAACCTAGAAGTGGCCTAGCCGGGTGGTTCTGCCTCAGGATTGCTCATGGAGTTGCAGTTCTGTTGTCTCAGCTGACGTGTTGCCTGGGGCTGGGTGATCCTCATGCACATGGCTGTTGGCTGCCCTTTGTTCCTTAATGCCTGGGGTTCTCCCCGGGGCTGGCCTACCTCAAAGATGGGTCAGAGAGAGAATTTCAGCCAAGAGATGAGCTGAGGTGCCTTTTATAATTAGTCTTTGAAGTGACATGCCATTATTCCTGCTGTATTACATTTGGTCACGAAGATCAACCCCGGTGCAATGTCAGCCTTCACCCCAGGGCCCAAGTGTACCAGTTCTGACCAGCTGTGCTGGTGGGAGTCAGCCCTCTCACAAGGCCCCTGCTGGAGGCGGCTCAGTAGGCCCTCTACTTCGATAGATGCTTATAAGGTGTCCCACGATAGAGTGACAATGTTTAGTGCTCATTGTCACTGTTCGGCTTTGGCTTGTTTGAAATATTGATAAACACTTTGAGCCCTGTATGGTGCCCTCATCCACATCTTGACTTGTCATCTCCCTTCTAATTCTGCTATATTATTTTCAATTCTAATCCCCCTTCCGAACTGGTAACAGCCCATGTTTTGCCAGGGATTAAGGTTGGAAAGGAAACTTGTTGATTATTCAAGAGGTGAAGACATTCTGTGATATATTGCGCTTCCTCAAATGAGTGTGATACTTTTGAGTAAAGAAGATTGTTGAGATGTTTGAGTCATATGATTGGGACTTTTCACTGGTGATGTTTGTCATTTAATTTTTAACCTGAAAAATAAAAGAGCTTTAATGAGACATAATAAACAAATAATGAACTGCACATTATTACATCCATGAAATGATCACTAAAGTCCCATTAGTGAATGAACTGATCTGCCCTGAAAGTTTCCTTATGGTATTCTTATAATCCCTTCTTTGGCCCCCCTAGCCCTCAGCCATTGCTGATTTCCTTTCTGTCACTGTAGGTTAGTTTGCATTTTCTTTTTTTTTAAAAGATTTATTTATTCATGCATACAAACTGGGGTACAGGCCAGAGACGTGGGGCGGCGAGAGGGTTCACCAGAGACAGAGTGGGGAGCAGAACAGGCAGATGGATGGAAATACACTGCTGAGGGGAGCAGCGGGCAAGGCAGGAGAGGTCTGCTGTGCCATGTGGGAATCTCCCCGGCCGGGCGTCGAACTCGCGTCGCCACTGCCGACAGCTCCACAGTGCAGAGCTTAACCGCTGCACCACCAAAGAGGCCCTAGTTTGCATTTTCTAAGGCAAAGTTTCTGAACCTTAGCACTATTGACACTGTGGACCAGGTAATTTTTGGTTGTGAGTGTGGCCACCTGCACAGCAGGAGATTATCATCATCCCAGGCCTCTATTAACCATATATGTGGAGCGCCCCTGTCCCAATTGCAACAGCCAAAAAATGTCACCAGACATTGCCAGATGTCCCCTAGGGGGCAAAATTGACCCTTATTGAAACCGCTGTTGAAGAGATTATAGATATTTAATCATATGGTATATACTCTTTCTTATCTGACTTTCCCTCCCGTCAGCATAATCATTTTGGGCTTGATCCCATAGGGGTGAACTTCATTAGCTACCTGATCAGAAGAATGTCTGAGCATGAATGTCTTATTGTCAAAGTAGGCAGCAGAATGGACAACATGGAGTCAGAAGTCTTGAGTTCTGATTCTAGCATTTCTATTTATTGTTGTTCTGCATGAATGATATGAAAATACTTATCTTGCTCATTTTGAAAGATTTCTGTAAGAATAAAGCCAGAGTTATATAACAGTAAAGTATTAGTATTTGCATTCATTTTGCAGAGTTAATAAAAATATAAAGTACTTGCATATCAAGCAATCTAATCTGTGCTGTCCAATTTAAATTTTTTATAGAATGCTTACATTTATCTTGTATTCTACATGCTGTGACACAAAATTTAGTTTATTCCCAAAGAGTCTACAAAACATTGTGGGTAAATAAAACAATAGAATTATAGCAATATGGATGAGGTACAGAGGTAGCAGAGAAAGCAAGAGTAATGAATTCATTCAGTGGAGCATTAGAACAAAGTAAACTCTGGACTGGATTTTGAAGAATGAGTGGGATCTTACTGGTTGGACATTGGAGATGGAAATTCCACTAGAATGATGAGTATGTAAGCAAGGAGGCATAAAATAGTATGGGGCATTTGGAGAAATATTAAAACATCTTGGTCTAAAACAAGAGATTAGATCTGAATGGTGGGAGAAGAGCAATAAGAAAGAGCCAACCAACAAAGAAATATTTTATCTTACTAATGAGTTTGAACTTTATTTTACAAATGGCAGGAAGCTAGTGAACTGTTATAGGCAAGAAATGTAAACTGGTTAGTGTTTTGGAAATATCACTTTTGTGGCAGTGTGAAGAATTGATTTAAATGCCTGCTCTCATTGCTGAAGTATAGGGATTTTTATTTCATCAATATTTTATTGTTTCATTGTCATAAATTAACATTGATTTGTGCAATTATGTTTCATTACTAAATGGCAAAAAATGACTTTTGAAAAGAGAGAAGTAATTCCTTAACAATTTCAATTTAAAGCGTCAGATAAATATATACAGATTTTTTTTCTATTTTAAATGGGGCTTTAGTTCAGTAATGACACATTGAAACTACATTCTGCCCACATTAAAACATTAAAAGTCCCCTGTGGCTGAAGGCTGAGTGGGGGCACGAGACACAATGAATAAAACAGCTCCAGACAGAGTGAGTGTGGAAACCTCTCCTCTTGGGAGAGGGGAAAGGACAAGTTGCCATTTAGAAACGAGATGCACAGACTATTCTGCAGGGAAGATGGAAAAAAGATTCATAAACCACAAAACTCTGTGTCATAGTTTTACTGACATAAAATTGTCAGCTAAAGGAGGTCCTTAATATTTTATTCTCCTGGACAGATATTGAGACAATTAAAAATCTTCAACATTCTCTTGTTCTAGAAAGAGATTGGAGCAGAGATCATACATGTCTCCTGGCACAATCCTGTCACCTCTTTCAGATGTGTTAGTGGTTCCCCTTCTAGCCTTTTTGTAGTTCACTACCTTGTAAGTACATGGCTACCTTTTCCTTTTTACTGACTGCCAAGAACTCTCCTTCTTCTTAAGTGAAATTCATGTCACACGTCTGCTCTTCTGACCAAAAATCAAATACCAGAGGATCTGAGATTGTGCTCCTGCCCCACCCAAATCCTGTCATGGAGATGTTAGGGACCCGGGGAGTGGTGGTTCCTTCTTTCAGAAACCCTTATTGCCTTCAGGGAAGTTCTTGTAAAGAACAGACTTGTTCTTCTATTCTGAACCTGAATAGATTTTTCTATAAAGTACCCAGTAGAACATGGTACACTGAACTCTTCATTCTCTGGAATGAAAGAAACAATACTTGAGGAAAACAGAAAATATGGAAGTGAGAACAAGGAAACAAGGTGAACATCTTCAAGTACTTGACAGGTCATCCTGTGCTCGATGGACTAGATTCTTCTGCATGACTTCCAGTGGGAGAACGAGGACAGGAAAGTCAGATTCTGGGTCAAGGTTGGGAAGACTTCTTCATGCTAAACAATTAAAGATATATACAAATGGAGTTCTGTGGGATCACAAGATAGGCTTTCAAAGTTGAATAGACGTCTGTCTTCTGTGTCTCTTGGGAATGTATTGTCCTAGAATTCAAACAACATGATAAGCTCAATGTCAAAATGGTGAAATATAATTTTCACTTACTTTTGTATCATTGGGGAAAATCAAGACGGCACTAATTTTTGTTTGGATAGAGATTATTATTTGACTGATTATTGTCAATTTTTGTGTTCACCAGCTATTTCAATTCAATCTTTCATTTGCTTATTCAATCATTTATTCCACAAACATTGTTGCATTGTTCATGATCTTGATAGACATTTTGCTAGGGATCCAACGACGAAAAAAATCTTTGTGCTTACCTAGTCCTCACAAAGGGGTGAATCCATGCTCAGTTGCCACCAAATTTGGAGCTTTGTCCTTAAATGTGTGGTGCTTAAAAAAAATATATTTATTTGTGCATAAAAGAACTGGGATGTAGGCCGGAGGTGTGGGGGGTGAAAGGATTCACCAGAGACAGAGTGGGGAGCAGAAAGGACAGGTTTACTGACATACATGGCTAAGGGGAGCAGTGATTGAGACAGGAGAGGTCTGCTGCTCCATACGTGGGTTAGTTCCCTGGCTGGGGATGGAACTCAGGCCGCCGTGGTAGCGCTAAGGTTTAACCCCTAGGCTACCAGGGAGGCCCTACTGCTTTTGATTTTTGTGAACTTAACATAGTATATGCATATATTGATGAACATCTGAAACTTATAAGATGTTATAATGCAATGTTGTACCAATTAAAAAATAAATGCTATAAATTAAAAAATTATTGCAAAACATATAAAGGCTGCTAAGCTATATATATATATATGTATACATATATATCTCTACATATACATATGTAAATATACATGTATGGCATTATTCATTTGACCTAATGGTCTGAAACAAGGATAAACTTAAATGTTCCAGTTCAGTGAGAAGGCGTTTGGGAGATACCGTAAGTGCTATATTTAAATACTTTCTTCTTGACTAAGTCTAGGATAGGGGTGGGGTGGGCAACTTGCCTATCATCACTATTTAAGTACATGGGCTCTAGGTTCAAACAGCAGGGTTCCAATCTTGCTTTCTCTGTTTGTTTGCTATGAAATTTAGCCACCTAAATTTGCTTTGTCTTGGTCTTTTCATCTGGCAAAAAGAAGTCTAATCGAACCTACTTGAGGGTCACTATGTACAACAGAAATAATGTTTATATATTGCTTATCACAAGGCTTTGCAAATGGTAATTACTCAATTCATGATATTGTACAAATTAAATAGGGAAAATGATGGCACATAAATTCAATCTTAATGAGGTTAGAATGAAAAAAGCCTGTCTGCATGTATGATCATACCACAGTACCATCTTGCTCTCACTTAACACATCCTAGAGGGATTTTTTCACCATACAAGAACATATGAAGCTGCCTATACTTTTAATAATTATGTAATGTGAATGTGGCAAATTATGGGATGTTTGACGGTTTCCTTAATGTGAATTTATATCATAATTTCCTGAAGCCAAAGGAACATTTATTCTTGGTTTGTCCATATTCTCCAAATGCCCATAATTAGGGAATGTGAAACATTTAGAACAGACACAGCAGAGGATTAGGGAAAAGAGTGGTGCATAGATTTGTTTCGCTTGATGGGGCCAGGAGTGCTGGAGGGGAGGCAGAAAAGGTGCAACCAGCCCTAGTTTGCAAGGACACCAAGTCCATACTTACCAGGATACCATGTATGCCCCCCACATGATGAACGTCTTCAGGATAAACTCAGTGCACCTGTGTGGCTGATGATTCTGCTTTTTGATTAAAACTGCTTTGCATTCCTTTGTGGAAGTCTACAGGTCTTTAATATTTTATACACTATTTTAATATTTTTGCCTTCGTTCCTATCTCAGCCCTGTGAGTTTATTTTTATTCATAACTGAGCCCTTGAAAGAGGTAGCTATTCTTTCTTTTATATATATTTAGGAATTTATTTTGCTGTTGGTTTCTGATAAGTACCTTTATCAGGTTAATGATAATCCTTCCATTTTTTTGATGGATAGTTTTTCTTAAAAATCAGGAATGCGTGTAAAGGTTTACTCAATTTATGAGGACATCCATCATAATGTTTGTATATGTATTTCTTTTTTTTCCTTTAATCTGTGCATGTGGTGAATTGCATTAATGCATTTTCTAATCTCTTTTCGATCATTCATTTGGCATTCATTTCACACATATTTGTTTAGTGCCTTCTACATGGCAGATGCTGTTCTGAGCACCAGTGATACAGTAATAAGCAAAACAGACATTATTCTTTAAAAACACTGCTAAATGCAATCTGTTAACATTTAAAGTTTTTTTGCATTTGGATTTTAGAATCTATCTCAAGAAATAGTCAAACATTACATAAAAAGAGATACAATGCGTTGTTTAAAAACATTAACATGTCCATTTATGGGGGAATGTTGGAGTATATTTATTTCTTCACAGCTGGGTGATACATAGTAGTTCAAAAGAGCCAGGTAGCTTAGTACACACCAAGCTGGCAAGATTTAAAAAAATCAAGTTGCAGTGTTTATATACATACAGTGTCATGTTATTATTGTAATATAATAATAAAAAAGAGTCATCTCTATGTGTTCATCCTTTGTACAGGCATAAAAATATCTGGAAGAATGTGAAGCAACAAACCATAAACAGCAAATTCCTCTGGAGATGCGGGCTGGAGAGCATAAGGGCAGACTTTCATTCTTCAGTGTAGAACGTTCCTATTGCTTGATTTTTTATTTGACAATAGGCAGGTATTATTGTAACTACAGAGGGAGAAAAACAAATGGTAGAACTTGAGGACCAAAAAGAGGATATTCAAGGACATGAGAATCTGGCCCCACGGTCTAGAGCATCACAGAGGTGTGAACAATTGCTGTCCATCATAAACCACAGACATGTCAGAGATAATTGTAAAGCAGAATGGATTTATTTTACTATTTTATGAAATGGCTTATAGTATCATCAGAAAAACTGATGAGTAGGCGGTAGGTGGAATTTCCAGGAACAACTCCAGGTCCTAGACTCATAATGCTTCCACTGGAGTTGCCAGCACTGCTGCCACAAGCTGCAGCCAGGAGGCTGGGGGCAGGGCACTGGGAGCTGCCTCGACTTCCCTCCACCTGCACCCACAGCCTGCCTTTCTCCTCCTTCAGCTCACTTTCAAATGCTAGTCTAGCATGAAGGAGTCTGACTGGCAGAACCTAAATCTCATTTGAAACCCTAGCTGCAAAGGAGTCTAAAAATAAAAATTTTCAGCTTTCCAGACACTGCAGTGGAGGAAGATGTACCAGAAGGAGGTTGAAATGGATATTAAGCAGGCAAGACACATACAGCATCTGCCACAACGAACAAATAGCTTATTGCTTAAAAATAAAATTAATGGATCCCTGCCCCCCCAAAGTCTGGGTGAATCACTGATTCATTGGCAAAACTTTATTTTGCATTATATAAGAAATGGGTATTTCTTGCAGGAAAATGAAAAAATAAGCATACATAGATAAGAAGAAGGTAACCGAAAATTTCTGAAATTCACCATCCAGGGTTAATATTTTGATGTCTGACCTTTCAAGTCTCCATACACACTCGTGACACACACATTAAAAAAAAAGATAGAATCCTATCACACAGTGACAGAATCTGTTTTAAATGTGCAGCAAAGCTTGATGCAAATGTTTAAGAAGTAAAGTTAATTAGAAATCATAAAACATGTATTGACTTAATAACTTAATTTAAAAACTCATTGAGGTAATAGATACTGAGTCTAAAAAAATGAAGTTCATGTTTAAATTGCTTTTATTAAGTTAAAAATAGACTATCTTTTCTTCACTTTTAATGAACTCTAATTTTTGACTCAATAAGAGTTTGTTTTTAATTAACGTTTCTTTTCATTTTGAAAAACAACTCCCTTCAGACCTTTCCCCTCCAAGTATTTGGGAAATTCTGTATCTTGTCCAGTTTTAAAGCCATGGTAAAAGTTCTATATCAGTTATCAAGCACATGACCCACAGACCATAAAATCTTTTAGTACCGTTTGTCACCACTTTGTAAAATGAAGAGGTTGAACTAGCCTATCTGTTAGGGCCAGATTTGCAAGATTGGACATCTGTGAAGAGAGTTACATCCTTAGGTAAAAGTTTCAGTTTGCAAAATCCTGGCTTTGATTTCCAAACCTGCTTTTCATGTACCAGGTGACCTTGAGCTCATTACGAACCGCTGGATGTTCGTGTTTATGAATCTGAGCACGGAGATGAGAAGTAGCCCTATTTACTTCCTGGAGCTCCATGAGAGCTGCCAACTCCCTTGCAGCGAATGTCCTATATACATATTACAACTAATTAAAGAAAGGGCAGCAATGTGGTCCAAGAGATAGCTAAACAAAGTTCTTTCATTTTGGTATAGATTTTAATCTTGAGAGAACTCTGTAAGATGTAAAAGCAGCAACGATCAAATTTTAAAATAACCAGAGCACAAGAATTTATGTCACATCATGAACAGATTGTATGACTATTCCAAAGGAAAACCTTAGCGAACACTAAATAGTACCCCATCTTAAACCCTCCAATTCAGTCACATAGTCCATACAGCTACACACATCGGTGCTTATTTCTGGGGATGAAATTACAAGTGACCTTCTAAAGGTTCCAAGTTATTTATTTAAAGAAACATTTACCTTAAAAATAAATTAACTTATTTACCTTTAAAGAGCAGGTGATATTTATTATCCAGAAAAACATAATTAGTGGGTTTCGAATTTATGTTTTAATGAAAATTGTACCTTCCTTTGTGACCTATATTCTTAGTCTGGGGCATGTAGGAGGGATAACAAGAGAATAAAGAGAATTTCCTTGAGGAGGGGAGAGAGAGAGAGAGAGAGAGAGAGAGAGAGAGAGAGAGAGAGAGAGAGAGAGAGAGAGAGAGAGAGAGTTGCAAGACATTTTCAATCATTCATGATCCTAACTTCATACTTGCCATATACCCTTCATGTTCACTCCAAGGTTTAGATTTATCTATAGGAATCAACATTGTCTTTCTCTCAAAATTCACTTGCCTGCTTCAGTTTTATTTTCCAATATTTACTATTTGCAGAACTCAACTTCAACATTTAATCCCATGTCATTCAGCACGGAGAAGGGTAGGTGCTGAGGTCACCAGCCCCTGAGGGGGCTTCCTGCAGATGTCACTATTTCAATGACTCGCATTTCTCTCAGACTCCAGTCCTGCCCCTTAACCCATTTTACAATTTCCATTCCATTGTTTTTGAAGCACAGCTCTCATATTTGCACTCCCTTTCAGTAACCACCAGTGAAGCCCCATTAGCAGAAGAAAAATCAAAACCCCCCAAAACAAACCTAAAGCTCCTCTAAACTCTTAGGTGGATTTTTAAGGCTTCCCTTGTCCATCCCTCAACCAACCTCTCAGCCTTTCTTCTTTCTAGAATCCCTGCCTTCCCTGCTCTTCAACTCTGTTGAAGCCATTTCCTTGGCCTGCCTTCTTCATCACCTCCCTGCATCCATGTACTTGTCGTTGTGGACTCAAACTCTGCTCCCTAAGAAACGGTCCCCATTACCCTTCCCTGAAATACTCTGCATTTCCTCTCCACTCTTATAATACTCCATCTTTTTTTCTTTTGGGTACTTGCTACTTTCCACTGTGTATTGAGGTTATTTGTGCTCTCTGGGAGTCCAGCCATAAATACACTCTGTCTGTGATCTGATAGGTATTTCCAGTGTAGACTTGCAATAAATATATGCTTTGAAAGAATTGGATTCAAGATTGTTTCTGGGTTAGATCCCACCAGGGTAGCTGTACCGTGAATGTCTATTGAGCTTTTGAAAAAAATTAACTTCCCCAGGCCACAGAAGCACCATTTAGAGCATGAGGGCTGCAATTTATTAAATGATCCTCTACCAGACTCAGTGATTTTCTTTCAGATGAGTTGCCAGTAGTTAGTACTACACTATCTTTTGGGGGGAATTGTGAGCTCTTTCTTAGTGGTAGCCCCTAAGTCCACATGAATGTCTCTGAAGTTAGAAAATGGTAGTTTATCAATGGCTTTTTAAAATTATAGGCTATGGAAGAAAAAACTTATCAAACTTTGTCCCCTTTTGTGTTCTGCCTCTTGCCCCTCTGATTTATTTGTTTATAATTTTCTTCCTGTACAGGTGGGCTCTAGGCTATTTTTGAGAGTGATTCTTTTGGGGTGGCTGCCAGCCTCTATTAATGACAACCTGTAAATGTTGAGGAGGTGGGTGGGAGTTTGGTGAGAAAGAAGCAAGGAAAGCCTTTTCTCTGAGGACAGTGGTGTTTCATCAAGGAAGCAGGAGACTACTTTTCCCTTCCCAGAGTTAAATCATTTACCCCCATTCTATACAGATATTCTAAGTCAGTGATGGGTACCCCAAATCAACAGATGACTGAAATAATCACTATTAAATCTGTCCACTCAATGACAAAATATTTGGAAACACAATCAATTCAGATAGGAAACATACAAAAAGTAACATTTCTGAGATTTGTGCACATTATATACATATCACATATATCCCTCATAGGTTATTTTTTTTGTTTGATAAATTCTGACTTTCCTAATCAATTTGATTTCTAGACTAAGATCTATGATCATGTCCCTGGGTAATAGTGACTTTGTGTGAACAGAGATGTACTAGTCTTGAGTCTTTTGGGCAGCCTGGTGACCTCTTCTTAAATCACTGATGTTATCATGGGGACTCTCTAATTACATCAGGAAATATTAATGGGGGAGAGAATGGCATTGGCCTGAGCATGGTGACATATTATAGAGCTTATTTTTTCTGGTTATATGTGTGGCAAAATTCTAAAGGAAGTATGTAAATATTTCTATAGTTTCAAGGAAATTGTCCTATAACAGATTTAATTAAATATTTAAAATTTTTGTTGAACAAACAGTGGCAACTACTGCCAAATTGCTTCCACAAAATTAACACAGGATACCCTCAAAAAAAAGTTTTTATTTCTTTTCTTTGATAATCAAGGAATTCATGTGAATGGAGGAAAATTAGCAAAAGGGGAAAAACAAAATAATGCAGCAATATGTTAAAGTGGTGCTCTTTTTATCATTGAGTTTCCATGGAAATTCGAAGGCTAAGATAATACAATAGGTTTCATATACCCCGTGTCTGAAAGTGAGATGTGGGTGCGCTAAAAGATAGAGGAGTCAGTCAACAACCTTATCCCAGAGTAATGTCCCACATGATGAGCTTGGAAGAACTAAATTGCTTCTTCCTCACCTTAACCGAGTGACATAAGGGGTCTCAGATCTTTCTGGAGGACTTGACATTTGTCCTCCAGAGTTTGATAAAGTGAGATCTTAGGCCTGATTCTTCCTGGTTGAAATCCAAACGTAAGAGACTGCCTTGGAATGCTGGGAGTGAGGAGTGCTTCTTTTAAAGGTGGGACAAAGGAGTTTCTTTCTTGTGGACCAAAAATAGACCCCACTGAAAGGCATAGCCTGGGATTATATTAAAATCATCTCTGTCAGAATATGCAGGGACAATATGACTCCAACCTGGAAGTGGACTATTGAAAGTAGGGACTGGTGGGGTGTCAGAAGTATGTTAGCGGAGAGCACTGAGGGGTTTGAAAGGGTATTATAATCAGAGGCGCCCAGACATGAATCTCTGAGAAAGTTGCAAAAGATTCCCATGAAAGAAACAGTTAGCCCTGGACTGCCATGTCCAGAAGGTACCAACACAGGATTACAAGGACATCGTTCCAGAAAACGTTTCCCTATACCTTTACTCCCCTTCTCAGTTTCACCTCCAACCAACCCTGAGGAGGCCAGACATTTCAACTCACAAGTTGTGGAGGATGAAAAGAGAGAAAGACTAGAAATGAGAACTGCTATCCCTTCTCCACGGTGCAATCCTCATGGAGCCAGCACTACTACTCCCTGTAGGAAAGAAAATCCTTACATTGGATAAAAATTTGAAGTTTTAATATTACATCTGAGTGGAGTTGTGTGATTTATAGATTGGATGGGGCATTTTATTATCCAGAGAAAGGGAACATTCCTTTATTATTATTATTATTAATTATTATTATTTTAAGATTCATTTATTTATTGCATACAAGCTGTGGTGTAGGCCAGAGGTGTGGCGGTGAGGGTGAGAGGATTCACCAGAGACAGAGTGGGCAGCAGAACAAACAGATCGACTGAAATACACTGCTGAGGGGAGCAGCAGGCGAGGCCGGAGAGGTCTGCTGCGCCATGTGGGAAGCTTCCTGGATGGGTATTGAACGCATGCTACAGTGGCTCTGTATAGCTTTATACTGCTGAGACTTAACCTGTTGCACCGCCAGGGAGGCCCCCATTCCTTTATTATCAAAGAACCACCAGAAGGAGCCTTCTTGTTCATGCAACGGTTTGAGTCGCTGCACTATGAAGCTACCCAGAGCCCCTACAGCACGAGTTCGATCCCTGGCCAGGGAGATTCTCACATGGTGCAGCAGACCTCTCCTGTCCGCCTGCTCCTCCCCTCAGCAGTGTATTTCAGTCAATCTGCCTGTTCTCCCCACTCTGTCTCTGGCGAATCCTCTCACCCCCCCCCCAACATACCACTGGCGTATACCCCAGCTTCTATGCATAAATACATATATATTAAAAAAAAAAAAGAATCACCAGAAAAAAATTATGGGCACTCTGAAATTTCATGTCAGAGGCAGACAGCAGTGTCATACTGGGTTTGTAGAAGTGGTAGATACTTGAGAAAACAAGGTTGGTCTTCTCCTTGATCACCTGAGATAACAGCCACCCCCAGATACCCAGTGCGCGGTTTTGTTTTGTTTTGTTTTTTCTTTTTCTTTGCATAAAGTTTGTAGAAAATAGGGCCTCCCTGGTGGCGCAGCATTAAGTGCTGCACTGTGGAGCTTTCGGCAGCAGGAGGCAAGCTCGATGCTCTGCTGGAAGATTCCCACATGGCGCAGCAGACGTCTCCTGCCTCACCCGCTGCTCCCCTCAGCAGTGTGTTTCCGTCCATCTGCCTGTGCTGCTCCCCACTGTCTCCGGTGAACCCTCTCGCCACCCCACACCTCTGGCCAGTACCCCAGCTTGTCTGCATAAATAAATAAATCTTTAAAAAAATAGTTTGTAGAAAATAAAACGGGGATCATATTATAATAGGTCACAGTGTACGTTTTCCATCTATTTTCCCTAATCCTCTACTAAGGTATTTTTAAAAACATAACATTTGCAAAATCCTTTAAAAAATAAATTGGGGTGAACCTGGAAGACATAAGACAATTTAGTGCTATTAATTTTCTGGAGAGGTCAAGACAGTTGTGCAAATGTAGAACGACTATCATTAAGGACTATTTCAATGTTTTTTAAATCAGTTAGTTTTACTTGCTGCATTTTGTTGACAAAGTTGGGACTACAGCATGTGAGACTTTTACACTCCATTTCAGTCCTATGTAGAACTCGGAATCTGAGTCCTTAGCCCGTCAGCTTCACTGTGAGTCATCAGTCTCTGCTGAAGTATCAGAAACACCTGGTGATTGCAGCGAGAAAATATCGTGGCACTATTTCATTAATTACGTCTCTTTCCCGGCTGGCGTGATTATTTCCAGAATGTTTTGTCTTCCTTGTGTAGACTTCATGCTCTGTGGGCAGGGATCACATTTTCCATTTTGTCTTGTCTTGTGCAGTTGCCTAACAAATACTAAAATACAATTTTAAGAATGAAATTGATTCACTTGTCTTTCATTTACAAAGATTAAGAGTGCCACAGATATTTTTCAGCATGTGTCTTGTGAAGATAATATATGCCAAAGTTAAAGTTTTTCCAGCATCTCCTCCTATTGGGGGCACATGGAAAAATGATTCACAACTTCTTTGTTAGTGAGAAGGCCAGATAGCGAAGATATTCACAATCACAAGGGACCACCCTTTTCAACGAAGGTGTGAATGGGAAATATCAGCAAAGTTGCTTTTATTTTTTTTTTTTCTATTACAGTTGCAAATTGGCATCCTATGATAGGCTTGGTTTATACATTAAAAAGTTGAGTTAGGGTCTCCTTGGTGGTGCAGCAGTTAAGTGCTGCGCTGTGGAGCTGTCGGCAGCGGCGACAACGTGAGTTCGACACCCGGCCAGGGTGATTCCCACATGGCGCAGCAGACCTCTCCTGCCTCGCCCGCTGCTCCCCTCAGCAGTGTATTTCTGTCGCTCTGCCTGTTCTGCTTCCCACTCTGTCTCTGGTGAGCCCTCTTGCCGCCCCACACCTCTGGCCTGTGCCCCAGCTTGTATGCATAAATAAATAAATCTTAAAAAAAAAGTTGAGTTAATTGATAATGACATTAAAAGCCTAAAAAGCTGCCGAGGGCTCCAGAACTCCTCCTTTGACCTGTCTGCCCAGCTCCTTAGAGAATGTGCTCCCTGAGTCATCCCACCCTTTCACTCACCTGGACGTTGTCGCCATCCTTCCTAGAATACTCTCCTAACTTGTTTGCCTGCAACATGTCTTCCTCTTCTCCAGGCCAATTTCCATAGAATAATAGTGACTTCCCATTAACTTCAAGACAAAATCCACAATAATTAACATCTCTCCAAAATCCTTCACCTTCTCTTATCAGCTGCAATCACTGTTGTCTTCCCCAAATCCCCTTTATCTCCACCTCCACATTCCTTCTCCTAAGGACATTGGGTGTGTTCTCTGCTCATCCATATACTCTTACCTCCATAATTTACATTGACTTTATATCTTAAACCACCTTCCTTTTTCCTTCTAACGCAAGCTCTGCTTTATGCAGTGTCATCTTTCCTTATACCCACTATTCTCCCTGAAATCCTCCACACCTGTTGGTTAAAAGTGTTTTCCAGCAAGGATGGCTAGCTGCAGCTCTCCTCTATCCACCTCCATGTGTTGTACTTCTCTTAGAAATAGGTGCAGGGGTGAGTTCCAGCGCTCTCTCCTCATTGTCCTTTCACCACCACATGCTGCTGCCTGATTATATTCTGGAATATGCTATCTGTTCATGCAAGTGAAAGGTGAGAATGAGGCAGCGTCTCTCAAAGTAAAGAAGTCTTGTGCTATTAAAAAGTGGCCACTCAGGGTTTTAGTTGGCACCAACTGCAGAATCCAGACAGGGAACAGACAGCAAAGGAAATGAACACATCTTACCTTAATTCATGCTGCCTGTGTTTGATGAGGCAATGCCTGGATTTATTTTCCTCAGTCCTGCATCATCTTAAGTATCCCAGTTCACCTGCCACAGAGTTAGGGCAGAGACCACCCAGATTCTGGCTCTGGGCCAGCCAATAATCTCAATTATAAGTGTTACTTATAAATGCTGAGTTGAAGTCGGAAATGGGAAAAGCATATTTCACGCACCGTTAAGCAGATGTCTTTGCCATGTAGAGAACGATTTTAAAAAGTTTAAGATTTTTTTTAATTGAAAGTTTGTGTATGTAACTGGTAGAGCCCATTTATGCCACAGTAGCAGCTAGTGGCATTGTTGAAATGCCAAAGTGAGAGCAACAGTCTGTGAAATTCCCTGTGCAGATGGCATTCCACTTAGTCCATGGCATTTGGATAAATAGCCAAATAATTTCCACATGGTGTAGCTTTGATCAGGATGACAACAAGCCTTGTCAGTTGCATTTGGGAGGAGCGTCCCTTCTATTTGGCCTCAGATAACAAAAGCCAGAAGAGGAGGGAAGAGAAAGGTTAGGGTCCAGAAGTCGGAAGCTTAGGCTACCGTCAGCAACCTTCGATAACTATTCAAAGTCAAGGACTGAGGCAGAAGCCAGAATTTTTCCGAGAACTTGAACTCAGCTCTCTAGGTAGCTGTTTATTTATTTTTTAAATATCAACAACCTATTTTTCTACATAAAGAGAATGGAGTGAGAAACACACATTTAGGTCTTAATGTTCAGTAGTCTGGATTTATTTTCTTTTCATCATAAGCCTTAAAACTTGGTTCTGGTTGCAGTGTGCAGTATCATAAAGTATAGATTTCTCATGGCATAAATATTTGTCAAACATTAGTAAGTGAATAACTAATGGCACTTAATCAAAACATTTAAAATCAAGAAATAAAGAGAAACGAGGAAGTCCACATGACTGAATCGAGTGATTTAATCATTAGCTGGTTCATGACTATAATAAAAAAAATATAAAGCTAGGAAAAGACAACAAGAAACAAAATGAGGTCAGACAGTGCCCTCTAAGAACATGCTAAAGAAAGCAAATGTATAAACATGGCTGGGAATTTTCCTTCTAGAAGAGGGAAAGTTTCAATTCTTAAAATATTGTCCCTTTATTATATTGCCCAATAATATTCATTGACTTTTTCCAGTGGTTGAATATTTGTTATGAATCACAGTTTCTGGTAAATAAACATTTACAGACAAAATATTTTCCTTGGAAACAAAGGATATTAATTCCAATTTAATAACATACCCTGACTCCAATTTGAAGATGCTTTTATACACACTCTTGAGATTCGTCCAGTGTCAACACAAAATGAAAGCAATTTTTCTATCTATGGAATATTAATGATTTTTTATTAGAAACAACTTTTATTGGCATTTTAAAAGTTAGTGTTACATTCAAAAATATTTTCTATTATCAATATTTTCTGTTTTAATAGGTAGAGATAACTGTATATCACTGAAATTTATTAGTCACTTGGAGCTAATAAAGTATGTACATTACAACAATGGCAATAATAATTGCCATTGGTTTATTATTATTACTATGACTACTTGCTGGATACACTTTAGGATAACCCTATCACATAGAAATGACTCATTTTTTGTTCCTATTATTTTAAAAACATAAAAAAATTAGGAAAACATAAAAAAATTAGGAAAACCATATAATAAATCATGATTTGGGGAATTCCTGAGAATTTCAATTTCTCATTCTAAAATCCTGATTAGTAATATCTGCCTAGACTATAGAAAGTCAAGCTGATACTATAGAAAGTCAAAGCTGCTACTTGCTTTTTCCATTCGACATTGTAACATTGTTCCTTGTAGATACCTATATTACTGCAAGAGCACACACTTTCAAAGGCCTTTTACAAATCAGGGTGTTCTTAGTTATTTACACGTCTCAACTCATTTAATGCCCACAACAGTCCTATGAGACAGTTGACATTATCATTATCATTATCTAAGGAAGAAACTGAAGGATGAAAAGATTATGTAACTCGCCCATGCTCACTCTGCTATGCGTATTGATATACATAGCTCTAGTTCATTTATTTGACTGCTATACAAGGTTTCATTTTATGAATAATCTTGAGATTTCTCCCTTTTCTTAGTATATCAGTAACACTTCATTTTTGACAGTAGTGGCTACCTTAAGAGTTTGCAATATACAGTTATAGCTAATCCAAATCTACTTTCAAATAACACTGCGCAGCTTCATGGGTAATATCAATACCATATAATAAAAAAATAAACCCTAATTTCTTTATCCCACTCCTGTGTCTTTGTATCATTCATTTCACACACATATTTATTGTTCATAACATTCATAATCAAATGCATTATTATTTTGAACAATCTGTTACCTATTAGATCAATTAATACAACATTTAAAAAAATTTCTTTCATTTATGCTTCAGAGCTCTCCTTTATGTAGATTTCAGTTTCTGAAATACATTTCTTCTCTTTAAAGCACTGCTTTTAACATCCCTTACAAAGCAGGTCTACTGGCAATAATTCCCTTTTAGTGTGTGTGTGTGTGAGAAAGTCTATTTGTCCTTCACGTTTGAAAGAGAATTTGGCAGAGTACTGACTTCTAGCTTGGTGGGTTTTTCTTCCCTCAACACTTTAAATAATTTATTTTACTCTCCTCTCCCTTGCATGATTTGTGAGGAGAAGTCAGATATAATTCTTATCTTTGTTCCTCTATAGGTATTGTAATTTTTCCTCTGGTCTCTTTCAAAATTTTTCTTTATCACTGATTTTCCATAGTTTGAAAATGTGTCTAGGGTGTAGTGGTTTCTGTTTGTTGTTTTGTTTTTATATTTATCTTACTTGTTTGCTGAGCTTCGCGGATCTGTGGTTCTGATATTACTTCAGGGAAACTCAGTATCGTTTCAGATATTTTCTTCTATTCCTTTCTCTTTCCATCTGATATTCCCATTAGATGTAAGTTCTGTCTTTTCCAGTTGTACTGCAGTCCTTAATTATTTTGTTCTACTTGCTTCAGTTTCTTGTTCTTCCATTTCAGTTTTCAAGGATTTTTTTGATATAGCCTCAAATTCAAGAGAGTCTTTGTGTCTGGTCTCCTAATAAGCCTAACAAGGGCATTCTTTACTTCTCTTACAATATTTTTATCTCCAGTATTTTGTTTTGTTCTTACTTGGGATTCCTCTATTTCTGCTTACATCGTTCATCTCTTCTTACAAGCTAGTTTATCTGTTAGAGCCCTTAGTATATCAAGATATTGTTTGAAATTCATGGCCTGAAAATTCCAAAATACCTGCCATGTCGGTTTTGATGCTTTTCCTGGTTTGTCCAATTGTGTGGGTTTTTGTTGTTGTTTTGTCTTTTGGTATTTTTTTTCTGATAGCTGGACATGATGAATGTGGTATAAGGAACCTTGAAATTGACCTTGAGTAACTTGGTGGTGAGCTGGGGAGTGAGAATCATTTTATAGTGCTGTAATTAGTGAGTCTTAGTGAGTCTGTGACTTCACGAGGGTTTCTGTTGGTGTCTCCCCACCCCCGCACCCCCAGGTGCAGTGGGGTAGCTATTGCCAGCTGGAGGTGTCTATACCCCCGCCCCAGGTGGGTTAGCCTCTGATAACACTCAGCTGGTGAGACACCGGTTAATTAGTCTCCCCGGAGCACAGGCCTTATAAAGAAGAGCAGTGTCTGCTCAGTAATTTCAAGATGGTTCCTTTTTCCCGTCCTCTGTCAGAAGCTTGGGGTTACTTTTCTCCAATATTTACTGAATAGTTACTCTGGGAGTCTGCTCGAGCTCCTGGAGGTTACTCTCACAATAATGCGGGAGCCCCATATCAGGGTCCCTCTGTGAACGGCCTGCACTGAGCCTGCTGCACTCAACAATCCCGGGTCCTTCCGAAGATGGTGACTCCAGCGGTTTCGCCCCTTTGCTCTGGTAAGCTACAGCTTCCTGCGTTCACTGTTGATCTCTCCAACCTTACAGTTTGTTCTGTCTCATCCCCTCTCTTATAATGATCCTAGAAGAGTTGTGGATTTTTCAGTCTGTTCAGCTTTTTCACTTGTTAGGATGGAGAGGTAACTTCTAACCTTAAACAGGCAACGGACAACCCCTTCATTCCTGTTCCTCCGATGAACATCTATCTCCATGTTCCACTTTCAGAAATAATGCCACATGAACATCCTCCTATAGGTTTCCTGTAAGATAACTTAAACTCTTAGAATGAGTAGTACCTCTAGCTAATAAGATATTGTGTTGTCAGCACTACTAATTTTTAAACAAGCTGTTTTCAAAGGCTAAAGCATGAGCATTGCTTTGCTTGAGTTTTCTTGTCCCTCCATTTTCTCACCAACACCTGATAGCAATTTTTTATCTTTGCTGGTCTAATAGATGTAAAATGGTAGCTTATTGATATTTTGATATATTGGCATCACATTATCATCACTTAAAAAAGGCAGATGTTAAGGCTTAATAAGTTTAATACCTTCGTGTAGACTTAGTAGTGGTTCCTGAAGCATAGAAAAAGAGGGGCCTGAAAATGACACCTTCCCCTTTTGATAATTCCTTGCAAGCTTGACTTTCTAGCTAGGTTTAGGAAATGAGGAGAAAGGAAGTTGGTCAAAAATAACCTGAGTTTTAGAAACTTTCAATTAAATGTTGATTTTTGAGATTATGTAAATAGCATCATTAAAGAAAAGGAAATTGTTATGGGTTTAGTTACAGATGTGGGTAGTACAACTGATTTTACCACCAAATAATTGCAGGGTGGATAAACACAATCTGTAAGATGTGGCAGTGGTACTAAATTTTATTTCTCATTTCTAAAATGAAAATTTAGGTTCCTTTTCCCCCAATTTACAAGATAAATGCTGAGCAATTTTGGTAAAAAAAGGGAGGGGGAGGTTTCTTTAGCCTTCTACCTCCCTGCCCCCTCATATCATCTATGCCCCCTTGGTGTATAGCCCAGGGTTCTGGGAAACAGTTTGAAAACTCCTGGACAGAATAGTGTCTGAGATCTTGCTCCAGTAGAAGTGCATATTATACTTTCAAAATGGCCCCATGTTGTCAAATACAAATGTTTCGTCAACATGTGACCACGTTTATCCATGATTTTGTTAGGCCATGAGTCAATCAGTGTCCTTTAAACATATCTGTTAAACAAGATTGATAATACTGCTATTTCTCCCCATTGTCAGTTTTGTATTTTCTCTGGCAATGGTTTTGGTGCAAATTTTCTAGATTGACCCATGAAAAATGCATTTTTATACATAAGAAGTCATGCTCTCTATTTAAACATTAGTTTTAAGCAAATAGTTATAGCTGTAATGGTTAGCCCCCAAAATGTCTAGACAGAATTCCAAAAGCATTTTTAGTATCATATATGTTTCTGTTTTGCTTTCTTTTTGTGAAATCTACTTTAAATGGCTTCTCCAACTCTTTATTAAGAAGGAAAATAAAAGTGGATTCAAGGAAGCCAATTAGACTACATTTTGCTATCTTTTGCCAATTTTCTTTCAGCTTATACTCTCTTTTCTTGTGAGAATAAATCAGTCTACATCTTGCATGGAGAAGAAGAGATTTTGCATTTTTAATATTCAGTTCCCAGCAAAATGCTCCTCAGTGCAGTAGAAAGCTTATAATAATTAGTCCCTTGGATTTGATAAACATTCTTGCGATTAAAACCACTGATCAAAACGCAGGCACACATATTTATTAGCTGGTATCTGAAGTATTATGGAGCAGGAAAAAGTATATGTGGAAATGATAGGAAAAAAATAGCTAGGGATTTAAGGCTAAACAACATGATGAATAATTTATTGCCTTTGGATAATTTTAATTTATCTATTTTTAAATTTATGAAAGCATGAAAAATTAAGCCACTGAACTATTTCCCTCTCTCTGCTGAGGGAAAGAAAACAACCAAAGCCATTAATATCACATCAGTTTAAGAGAGTCAGACCTCAGCTGGAAGTTTGTGGATTTTCTAAACCAAAGCTTGGAATTTAATTCAGTGACGATGGAAAACTCTCATTTTAGACACACTGGTGCTGTATGAATCTTTCTGTGCTAATTGGAATACAAGAGACAGTAAACTAATGAAAAAAATTGAGTGGCTTCTCCCAGAGTTTTGGTTTTTTTCTCATGAACTGTTTTCAGTCTAAGAGGTGCTCTTCACACAGGGAAACCAGAAAAAAAAAAAAGAAATAGAGAAAATAATGCATTATACGGGGAAGACATTTAGAAAATAATATGAACTCATCACTTCATACAGGATAAAAAGTAGAAAGGACAATAAGCTTGAAAGTCATATTTTACTGAGAAAATTTGGGATTCTAAGAACCAGAGAATCTCTTTATTTGAATAAATTCTCATTCTCTTCCTGTCTAGATTTTTTAAAAAAGATTTATTTTATTCATTTAAGCATACAAGAATTGGGGTGTAGGCCAAAGGTGCGGGGGTGAGATGATTCACCAGAGACAGAGTGGGGAGCAGAACAGGCAGATCTACTGAAGTACACTGCTGAGGGGAGCAGCAGGCGAGATAGGGGAGGTCTGCTGTGCCATATGGGTCAGCTTCCTGGCCAGGGATTGAACTCACGCTGCAGTGGCTGTGGATAACTTCATAGTGTTGAGACTTAACCCCTTGTGCCATCCGGGAGGCCCCACTTGTTTAGAATATTTGAAAAAGTTGATTCATTTTATTTCTGTTTTAAGGCTTTCCAAAGGTTTGTTAAAAATACTGTTATACAATAGAGAAAAATTCACAGTATAAACATTAAACAGTTGGGGAATAATTAAAATTTTCTATCGCTCAACCATATGCTAGAATGTACCTATTAAAATTACATTAAAATAGCTAAGAATTTTTAAGATAATAATGACATGGGAAATACTCATCTATACTATGAGAAAAAGAGGCAGACTACAGAATGGGATAGAAAAATACATATTTATAAGTTGGGTGTATATAAGAAGGAAAGGCAAGAAGTAAACCTCAATTCACTTTCCAGTCAATGATTATAAAGATTATTTAAAAAGACAAAGAAAACTTCTTTGGTCATTTATTCTTTGTGATAAAACCCTTCAGAGAAACATTTTTGTGCCTTTTGAAAAAGAATTCTTTCTTATGACAATGCCTGAGAGCTCGTAGATTCTTAATTATTATTCACTGAATATGGCAGTATATTGTCATGCATTTAAGACCTGTAAATTCAAGTGAGAAAAAAATGTTTCAATGCTTGTCTGGTTTTGGGTTACTGTAATAAGGCGTTTATGTATTCTGCATGGAATAATGTTTAAGAGTGCAGACTCTGAAAGCCAAACACCTGGCTTCAGACCCATGCTATTACTTAGCGGTCTGTCCTGGGACACCTAACCTCTCTGTTGGGACTCATTTTTTTTATGGAAAGCATTGAATGAGGTGACTCTTGTAAAAGTGTTTATCATGGTGTCTCACTCATTGTAAAGGTTTAATGTCAGCAGTATTTTTAGTATTATGAAAACAAAAATTATAAACCAAAATAATTTAATTTGGGTTATTTAAAATTAAACTGGAAAAGAAAACTAGGTCAGCAAGCATGATGATTTTTATTTTAAAATTTTTACTGAATTAGCTTTGCATAAACTTATAACACGACGTAACTTGGAGGTGTGCGTCATAATTTGCACGTGTGTAGAGTAGGTAAACCACTTTAAGTTCATCACTGCAAGTCTAATTCTATCCTCCCCCATACAATTGATCCCTGCACCCAATTTACCTACCCCTCTTCTTCTACCTATCCCCTACTCTTCTGGTTGCTGTTTATTTGGTTTTCAGTTTAGATTATTTTTTCATTTTATTCATTTTCAGCTTAGATTATTATTTTATTCACTTTATTTAATTCATATTCATTCATTTTATTTGTTTCTTTATGTGCCACATGAATTAAATCATGTGATGTTTGTCTTACTTCACTAGTATAATACCCTCTAGGTCCATGTTCTTGCAAATGATAGGGTTTCGTTTTAAAAAACTGAATAGCATTCCACTGTGTATATACATCGTTTTTATCCATTCATGTCAAGAAGCAATTAAGTTGTTTCCAGATCTTGACTATTGTTAATGTTGCTGCAATGAACATGGGGTGAATATATTTCTTCAGATTCGTGTTTTCATATTCTTTGGATAAATAAATACTCAGGAGAGGCAAAACTGGATTACATGGAATTTCTGCTTTAAACTTTTTGAGGGATCTTCATACTGTTTTTTAATAGAACCTTCAACAATTTGCATTCCCACCATTAGTGCCCTTTTTCCAGTTCTCGCCAGTACTTGCTTTTTCCCTGTCTTTGCGTAATAGCCATTCTCACAGGTGTGAGCTGCTAATGTCATTGTTTTGATTTGCATCTCTAATAATAGGAGATGGTGGACATCTTTTCATGCCTGTTGGCCATCTGTAAGTCGTCTGTGGAGAAGTGTCTATTTAACTCTTAATGCCCACTTTTTAATCGGAATGTTGTTGGGTTTTATGAGTTACTTGTTTTGGGGTACTAATCTCTTACTCCATGTAATGTGTGCAATTATTTTTCATTTCATTCTTTGTTTTGTTGATCATTACTTTCACTGAAAAACACAATCGTTTTTAATTAGAAGCTTCAAGGGATTAAAAAATTGTCACAAATGCTTTAAGAATGTAACATATAGCTGTTACTATGTAGTAATAAGATTCTTTCAAGGAGTATGTACATTTATCCATTGATACAAATGTTTTTCTATTTCTCTCTATCCATCCATCCATCTACTCATCCACCTATCCAGCTTAAAGAGATATCTGGAGTGATAGTAATACTGACTGTTTCTGAGTGTTAAGGTTTAAATGATGAATTGATGTATTTTTTTTGTTTGCCTGTAATTGCTGAGTATTTTATGAATTTGTCATTTCTGTAAAAACTTAAAGGTATCTCAAAATTTATATAGCAACAAAAAATGTCAACCCATCTCTGAAAATAATTATCAATTCAATTTAGTGGAAACAGGATTAATAAAATTTCACTGTGTTTATCATCTGTAGATGAAGAAGTGATGGATTTGGTGTGTACTATCTTTTCCTGATACAGAGTAGTAAAATAAATTCAACAGAATTTGTAATTAGGAGAGGTGAGACTTTCACACATTTTAAGGCTTCATTTTGCATAAGGAATGTGCCTTATGTTCTGGAGAATTTGAGCAAATATGTCCTAATTGGATATGAGTCTAGAGCATATTACAAAACATATTCATGTCAGTAAGAATTATTTGAAATTATTTCTATGCTATTCCTAACACTAGCATTTTTTAACATGTATGAGAAAGAACCAACTCATAATTACCAAATAACAGAGGAAGATTCTATACAACAAAACCTCAGCTATTGAATCCTCTTTAGAAGAATTATTCAGAGGTATCCATGGCAGCCATGCTCTGTAGTGACGCTGCACCTGGATCTCCACCCAGAACTGAAGTGCTCAGTCCCCAGTGGCTTAGCAAGAAGGATTTGTCTTCAGCTCAGAAAAAATGCTCCCCAAAAGGTCATGCCACTTCTTGGCTGAGTGCAAGCAAGGGGTAGTAGGAGGTACCCTAGTCTCTTTTCCCATCCCTACCTTTTCAAAACTGTTGATTACACCTCAGTATGCTATAAACTTATTTCTTGATCTAATGACTTTAATAACATCTATATACTAATCACTAGAAAAACTGAGGAATTTTGTGTATATAAGCTAGCTTCTAGTCACTTTTGGATTCTTCAAGTTATATTCTTTTTTGTTCATATAAATATTACTTTAGAACTGTAATTACATACCTTTTTTTGAATATTCATTTTTGAACAATATTTTAAATTAAGAAATTAGCATTCCCAAACTTCACTACTTTCCCCTCCACTCTTGGTCAGCTATTTCATTGATTTTTATAGAGGATATTTGTATTGGGATATACACATGTGTGCACATATTTACATGAAATGTACATGTATGTGTGAAAATGTGGTGTTTGTGTGTGCCTAGGTTTGTGCATAGAGTGACTCCTGGGATTGTGAGATCTATGCATGGAATAATCATAAAAATAAAAAAATACATAATATGAGTACTTAAATTTTATCCTTGTGGAACTGAAATTCATGATTAAGTCTAGTGAGAAGTAAAAACAGTATTAGTTAGTAAATCAGTTTCCTTTGAAGGAAAATATTCTCAATGTTAAGATCAAATGGCTTTTCTATTTATTCAATAGTTGACTTCATATTTGGAGCAGGACTTTCTTATAGGGATTTTTGCTTATTTTCAGAATTTCTAAATGCATTGTTTTCTTTTATATTGAATCCTTGTGAAGATTTTCCATATTCTTTAAGAATTGATTCAATCATTCTCCCTAGTGATTTCTAATTTATCATCAGACCTGTTTAGCTGCTGTAATCTAAAAATGCCATCTCATTGCACTTGAGCATTAGTTTCACTCTTTCTTAGGTCCTGTTTCTTGAATTTCTTCATTCTGTTGGAATGAGTAATATTAAGTGTTGTTTTCAGAAGGACCTTGAAAGATAAGTTCTCTGAGGGCTTTACATTTCTCAAGATATAACTATTTTGCTTGCACATTAGTTACAAAGTTTATAATTTTTATAAAAAATTTTTTCCACAGGTATTTGCAGGCATTAATTATTGTAGAATTCAGTCTTGCTAATGTTAATTAACCTGATTCTTCTTACTATCAAAATTTCTCCCCTCTCTGGAGACTTGGAGCTGTCTTTTTAATCTTCAGAAATTTTTACCCCCATATGGCTAACTGTAAGCTTTTTGTTCTTAATCAGTCTGGACTTTAGGTGACTTTTCAATCTGAAAATGCATGTTTTTTTTTTCCTTTTAATCTTCTTTGCTCATATCTTTAATTCTCTCTGTATTACCCTTATGGTATGTTTCATAGACAGATGTTGTGCCTTCTGGGCCTAGCTTCTGTGTACTTTAATTTTTCTCTGCTTCCTCATTCTGTCTTTTAGCTTTAGATTCTGAGGGATTTATTTTTGTTAGCATTCAGATGTCTAAAGTCATAGCTATTCTAAGATTCAATCTCAAGTGAACTTTATATTGATAAATATATATGTAATATATGAATATAATACATGTGTGTGTATATTTATAAAATTTCCAAGAATCTATTCTTGTTCTCAGCTTCCTTTTTAAAAAATACCAATCTGTGCTTATCTTATAGATGCAATATCTCTATTATCTTTGAGCATAATTCCAATTAATTAGAATCGAGTTAAAGTTACAGTGGAAATAAGTTATTTCCAATTATTTTTAATCAGTTGTTTCTCCCCACCTTTATTTTGTCTTGATCAATTTTTTTCCTGCATTAGTTTTCATCATATGTCTGACAAAAAGGTTAATTTTTGGAGATGACTAGTGTGGTTTCCTTTGCTGTCAAAACATATTAAAAAAATCCCCTCCCTTGAGTGGGAGTATAATGTTAGATGAGAGATGGCTACAAATTCTTTGGTACTTCTTCCCTCAAGAGGTGAGGGTCTAAATCTCTGGTTCTTGATTCTGGATGAGTTCTGTTGCTGCTTTACAGATAGAATACAGTGAAAGGGATGTTATGTCAGGTTTTGAGACCAGATCTTACAAGACCAGCAACTTCTACTTTAACTTCTGTTTCTTGAAATGCAGCCACCACGTTGAGAGTACTGTGTACACCATAGATCATCTGGCCACCACGCCCTGTCCAAATAGCTCAGTCATAAGGACAATAAAAGCCTCCTTTTGTTCTAATTTGCTAAGATTTGGAATGGTTGGCTATACAGCAATAGCGGATTGGAATCTGCGAACATGATTGTATGAGAGGAAGATCAAGGCAAAATAAAGCTCAAGAAAGATGCAGAGTGAATTGAGTCAGAAAAATAGAAGAGTAATTATAACATCATCTCACTTAAATCAATGAACAGAACAGAGAAAATTTATTTGTAGTGATATAAATAAGATCATAGTTCCTGAGTAGGGAGCGGAGGGACTGACTTGGAAAAGTCATGAGGGAAATTTGGGGCTGACAGAATGGCGGTTATGTAAGTACACATATTTGTTGTAACTTGTCAAATTGTTCACTTAAAACAGGTGCATTTTATTGTATGTAAATCATAAAGGTATGATGGATTAAAAATATCAGATTACTTTTCTCCTATACCATATACAGTCAGTGCCTCGATACACTTTAGTATTTAAAATATACCCAGGCCTCCCTGGTGGTGCAGCGGTTAATCGCTGCGTTGTGGAACTGTTGGCAGGTGACACCAATTCGACGCCTGGCCGGGAAGATTCCCACATGGTGCGGCAGACCTCTCTTGCCTTGCCCGCTGCTCCCCTCAGCAGTGTGTTTCCATCCATCTGCCTGTTCTGCTCCCCACTCTCTCTGGTGAACCCTCTCGCCGCCCCATGCCTCTGGCTTATACCCCAGCTTGTGTACATACATAAATAAATCTTTAAAAAATATCTATATACCCAAATTTCTTTCTTTGGGATTCCAGGCTCTCAATGATCTGGAAAAGGCATTCTCCATGACAACCCATAATTCCTAGCCCAGGCTAGTATTTAACAACCTGTTGATATCAATAAACAGTTTTCAAACATGAATTCTCAACCTAACAGACATGACTTAGTTTTCTATTTCTCTTCAGGAATACAGTCCTAACATCTTTTCTTCTTTCTCAAAATACTTTCTGTCCTTTATAGCTAAAGTGTAATAAAAATCTTTTTGGATTCCAAAGTGCATTTTCTTACTTTCTTTCAGTTACCACAGAATGTTTACTAGTGTGCTTTACGTTATGTTTAAGTATTCATGTTTGTCTTCCTTACCAGATATAAGCTCTGGGAGGGTAAGAACTTTGTCTCGTTCAACATGTAACTTCAACACTTCTTCTTGCACAGTCAATGCTCAATAGATAGTTGTTAAATTGAGTTATCTCAATTCTAAAATACCTGGTTCTAGGATAGGTCTGTCTGCTAGTTACTATATTCTTCTCTTTTGCAACTGTTGCTGGCACTTCAAATTAGCCTTGTTTTCATTTAGTCAGAGGACTTCCTTGTCCCATGGATGTGCTCCTAACCTTCTCAGAAGCTCTGTTTTATTGACTCTCAACTTTTATACCCCAAGCATTCCTTGGTAAAGTCATCTCTCTGCTGTATGACATAAAACAGGTGGGTTTATCTCTGAGTTGGCTGGATTTTGGCACTCCCTATGCCCCCGGCACCCCCTATGCCAAACACTGAGATTACTGGCTCTCTGCTTCTTCCAATAGTTGCCCTTCTTTGTCCACCTCTGTGTTCCATACATCTGTGGAATCTGACTTGTACAGGTTGCTGCCTTTCTCATTCTCTTTGCTGTGATGCATTTACATTTAAACACATTTGTTTAATAATATTTTAGTGGTATAAAGACAGGAGTTGAATATGATACTTTTGTAAACCACTTCTTTCTTTGGGGTTTCACTTACCTATATAATGATTGGGGTGGACAACATGAATTTTAAAAAGTTATTTCAGGTTTAACATTCTAGTGCACTGGGTTCTAAGGAAGTACAAACTTCTTATTTTCCTAATATTGACAATTATTTGTGCACACTAATCATAAAATGTAATTATTTGGGAGAGTAAAGGATGATATAAATGTAAGCGTGCCCACGTATGTGGTAGTGTTGATTCTCAACAGCAGTGTTTGAATAGGAAAATTGGACATTCAGTTTTACACAGAAAATTCTTGTGTACATTTTGCACAGAGATCTAATCTTCAAGAAGTCAAAGCAGAGACCAAGAAACCATCTCTGAGTCAGGCTCTCATAATCTCAAAATGACCCAATATGTGCTCTAGCAGCTCTAATTAATTATGTTTGAGTAGCTTTTAATAATGACTTATTTATGGCATACAAAATGGGAGTGAACTTAATTGTTGTTCATTGAAAGGTTTGTAAGTAGACACAAGTAGCAACAGATAAACATCAATATCCTGAACAAATGTGTCCCATGTTATTTCTCCATAATCACAACATTTGCTCACCTGTTTCTTCAAATTCCCATAGACATGTACCATGAAAACAGCAAGAAGTGCAAAGCTGTGCTCCGGAGGGCAGCTATCTGATCATGGCAGAGTGGGAAGCAATTTCTCTTTTCATGGGTTGTGCTTTTTAGGGAACTTTACACGTGCATTTAAAATGTATTGTTCGTTTTTCAGCTAGTTAAGACTAAGTTCTTCATAATTTAGGGATTGAGGACTGTTACTGGAAATGATGTAACTCGGTAACATAAGGAAGGGGGAAGTAGGAGGGAAATGAAATAGCCCTTAGTAGGGGGAGGGTGGAAAAAGGGAAGTTGTAGTGTGACTACAGAATGACATATGTATTACAACTGAAGGATGAGTAGATAAGTTGGCTTCTTTGACTTGTAAGGAAAAGGAAATCTGTGGAAATTACTAGCACCCTGGTGCCTGGAATTCAACATCAGAAGACAGAAACTGGGGTGGGGGGTGTTGTGCTCTGATACAGTGCTGTCATATTCCCTGGGGAAGAGCGCTGCCTGCTAAGCAAGTACACCTAACTCACTATTAATATTAATGCTTTGGTTATACAGAAACAAGTTCACATTTATGCACCTTAGTTTTCCCCTGGGGTGTAGTTTAACTCGCCTTTCATTTTCCATAGAGACTTATGTTATCAATTTAATATGTAAACTACTCCGTTGCGGTTCAGGAACCCCACCCAGCAGAGGTAAAAAAGGAATGCTTGGCAGATTCCCCCTTGTGATAAAGAGAACCTTAGAAGACAAAGCTTATTTTTCATTTACTTCTTCTAGAAGTATAAGAAACATAAATACTAACACAGTCAAAAGGAATCCATCAAACACACTCACATATAAAGCAATGTGAGACACATTCTGGAAACTCACTCTTGCAACCAACTGGAGTTGTAATGAGAATAAAAAAATGCCAGACAGGCATCTGAAGTTCATGAGGGATGCTGTTTTGAGCCCAGCAAAGTAAAACGCGCAAATTCCAACCTCAATATCATTTCATCTAAAATACCTTATTTTTCTCATATGTCACCCAAATTTAATATGACACATGCAGCAAATTAACATTGTACTCTTTAAGTAAATCCATGATTTCCCTCTGCATGCACAAGAGAGTGCATGCAGTAACAGTGATCTTTGTTCTTCAAAACCTATAAATGGGAATTTGTGAATTCCTGATTGTTCAGTTTTCGTATTTCAAAACCAACTTTCAAATATTTATTCACACATCTGCAGTGAGTCCCATTGTGTCGGTGATTAAGACCTATTTCTGAGGACACACGGGGTGTATTTGTGAACGCCCTAGTGAGATGAATGCTTCTGAAGCAGAGGTGCTTTGTAATGATTACTGACAAAATCAAGGCCACCCTGCTTTTTATGATGACACTTGCTTATCAAAGGTTTCCAAGTCATACAATCACCTTCAGCTACCTTGCACATAAAATAGGAGAATTGGGGACCCGTTTACACACAGGTGACTGAAGGATGCAGAGGGGTGAGGAAAACTTAATAGCAAAGGGCGAGCTACGAGCTCTCTCAATGCTGAGAGATCAATTGCCTTTCCTCATAAAATGAAGTGGTCATATTTTGAGGCCTCTCCTCAGCAGCTTCACTGCACCCTTTATTTCCGCCTTGACTGCACATGCCCTGTTGGGGGTCTTGGAAGATGATGGCATCATTTCCAAAGGATCCATACAAGTCACGATGTAGGTGACTCAAGGTCTTCTAGGATATCTGCCTCCAAGAGGAATGAAATGATTATATGGGCCTGTTTCCTTTCCAAATTGGTCACTGCCTGGAGAGCTTACTGCGTTCATTTTATGCCTGAGTACCTTATTTGTTTCAGATGACAGTGCCAGGCTGCTGGAGCAAAATATCATTAGGTCTGGAAAGGGATTGGGTCAGTAATGCTTTGTCATCAAGCCTCATTGGACACAGATTTTGGGCAATCGTTCATGTGTTTTTAAGTGATAAGTGTCAAAGCATGCTGCTGTGCGCAGAGACATGGTGTTTTGAGATGTCAGTGAAGTGGCATTCCACTTCAAAGCAAAGTACAAACCAGGCGTGTTCCTCGCTGGCCACTCAGTCTACTCCAGGAGACCTGTGTTTGTTGGGTTTCCTCTTCTAGTTTTGACTGTGACCTTGGTGCAAAGATAATTTCACTTCTTGGTATATTTTCATATAGGTCTAGACCAAATGCCTGTTTTGCTTTGAGGGAGAGGAAGAAGCAAGGCAGGGTGTTAGAGATACAGGTGCTTACAGATGTCTTGACTTATGTGTAGAGTAATTTTAGAAATGGAAACCATCTCTATTACATGTAATATCTACTTTTGTTTAAGCTAGTGGTTAATAGCAGATTTCGATTCCTTGGGAAAGCTGCTGCTTTCAGCTTTTAGATCTTGGGGCATTTAATCAATCTCTGGTTCTCTAGTTACCTAGTCATCACTCAATGCTGATATATCTCCATTTTATTAACAATGAACTCAAGTACAGAAAATTGAATAACCTTTTCAAAATTCACACTTTTTTTTTTAAAGATTTATTTATTTATACATACAAGCTAGGGTACAGTCCAGAGGCATGGGGCGGTGAGAGGGCTCACCAGAGACAAAGTGGGGAGCAGAACAGGCAGATCAGAAATACACTGCTGAGGGGAACAGCGGGCGAGGCAGGAGAGTTCTGCTGCGCCATGTGGGATTCTCCTCGGCTGGGCGTGGAAATCCAATCGCGCGCTGCCGACAGCTCCACAGCGCAGCGCTCAACTGCTGCGCCACCAGGGAGGCCCTCAAAATTCATACTTTTAATAATAATAAAAAAAGCTACGGTTTGAACCCAGGCTGTCAGTTTCCAAGTTCATGCTTTTGATGTTACATTCTACTGCCTTCAACTCATGTAAGCACTTAGAATAATAGCTGGGGTTTTGTAAATGCTTAATGTATATGAAAAAGTTATTGTTATTAAAATTTTTGTAGAGTACTGTTACATGCCAGTCACTTGCCTGGATGTTGCAAGCATAAAAGCTGACACTATCCCCATGGAGATGATGGTTGATTGGCAGAGAATAATATTTAAATAGATAAATCAGTGTCTAATTATAAGCTATAATAAGAGTATGACATGCAAACATGTAGAACTTTAATAGTAACAAGTGAATATGACCTATTGATAAAATATAGAGAGGGGAAAGCCTTCCTCAAAGAAGTGATATTTGAACTAAGATTGAAGAATAAGACACAAACTACATGAAGCAAGTAGTTGGGAAAAGAGGTGTTGGTTGAGGGGGGGTCATTCCACCAAAAGGAAAAATGGAGCAGAGCGGAGCTTATCTGGGGAAAGGAAGGTGGTGGTTGTGTTTGGAGTGTCACGGGTATCACTGATGGAAGCAAAAAATGGGGCAAGAGGTTAATAGGAAACAGATAATGCAGGACTAAGTGGGCAATATTGGGGAGTTTGGGTTTGTCCTAAAGGTCATACAAAGTCATTGAAGGGCTTTAAATTGAAGAGTAATAAAAAGATGCCATAAAAAGATCATTTGGGTATCAAGATGGTCAAACATTCCCTCTCCGTGCTTTCATATTTCCTAGCGCATATGACCACACAGAATGGGGTACTCTCTAGGACACTCAATCTTAGTCATCCCTATAAGGTAAGAACTTTATTAAAAAACAGCATCATCTCCTAATGGTGCAATATTGGCTTAAGGGTCCAAAAATGTCCCATGTACAAATACTTTCCTATCTTCCACTGAATTCTAAGCATGGAAGTCATAATCTTCTTACTCTGTTAGGAATTCTCATTGTGTGCCAGTACTCTGTCTGGGTTTTGATGCTTTTTTTTCTTCCTGCAAATATCATTTATAGGTGTCATTTAAGGTTATGTGTTTGATCCATTTCCCTAACTTCCAAAAATAAATTTGTTATCCAACAAATACTTTTTCCAGCTTTATTGATGTATAACATAGTGTAAGTTTAAGGTGTCTGTTGATTCAATACACCTGTATTTTACAAAATGATTATTATTATAGCATTAGCTAACACCTCCATCATGTCACATAATTACCTTTTCTATTTTGACAATATTTACAATCTATTCTTAGCTGTGTCCCAGAATATAATACAGAATTTTTAACTATAATCACTATACTGTACATTACACTTCCAGAACCTATTGATCTTATAGCTGGAAGTTTGAACTGTTTGATGTTTTTCCTTTTCTCCTACCCAAATACTTCTCAAATATCCACTTTAAGAAAGTACAAATTATGTGCTGATTTTTAATGGTGAAGAAGACACAGTTCCTGTCTTCATGGAACTCACAGTTTAGGTCTGGAGGTGACTTTGAAAGTCCTGCCTTGTTCATCCATGGGTCTGCTGGGCCAGTATCCAGGGTCAACATTTGGAAATTACAGAGCCTACTTCAGATTTCAAACTTCAGAGCTTTCTTGTCTCACTGCATATCCCATAAGCCCCTGTCCACGAATTCTCCCTTTTTATACATTTGGTAGCAGCTTTCCTACCTCGTTTCTCGCATTCTTCCCCTCCTTTCTATTTCCAGAGCCACCATCCTAGTGAAGCTCTGTTCCTCTGTGCTTGGATGGCTACTGTAATATCCTAGCTGATCCTACAGATCTGCAGTCATTCTTCTCTCTAGTCCTTGCTGCATCTTCAATGACAGATTCATCTTCAGGAAGTATGATTCTGATGCATCGCTCTCTGCATCTGAACTTTCCATGGTGCCTTTGTTCCTACCGAAAGAAGTCCCAACTCTTCAGATTGACACACAGGACCCAAGCTTCAGCATGGTTTCTCCTTCAGGCATTCTCATTTCAGTTAAACTAGTACTGCTCTTCTCCATGCTTTTCTACTTTTGCTAATGAGGTTCCCTCCATCTGGAATATCTTCCTGAAATATGACATCTGTCAAATTCCATCTTTCAAGACCTATCCAAAATGCCACCTACTTCATTAATCTGTTTTTGAGTTCCACAGCAAGATATGTTCTCTTTCTCTTTTTTAGCCTGTCAGCAGATGAATACTGGTAAAAGGTAGCTTGTAAACAGGTGTTCATTTCTGCAGCTCTCACCTATTAAATTATCAAATACAAAGTAAACACTGTACCAGGCACACTTTATTTCTCACAGATGTACTTATCACATTCTAAACACCTTGTAAACTCATCTACCATTCACCTTACAAATATTTGTTGGGTGCTGTTATACTCCAGGCACTTTTACTTGAATGGATTAAGATGGAAAACTTCTGAGCTTACAGGCAGGTATTTGTAAAGAGAGATTGTCTCAATGCTGATCTGGCAAAAATTTTAAGAGCTGACAGCTAGACAAGTGTTCCTACGTGATGAAATTATTATCTTTACATTTGAAATAAGGTCTGGCAGGCTCCTTGTAAGACAGCAAGCCCTTGTTCAAGCTCAAGTGGTGGTTAGTTTGCTCTCTGCCTCACGGTGTCAGTTTGATCTTTGTCCTTTGTATATTCGTGTACTAATTATTTGCTCATTTAAGAGTAAATTGGAAGACTCATTTTGAACTGTGTCCAAATGTTAATTATCACTCAGGATAGATTTGATTAGAATCCTCAGCAAGTAGCTGGGGAAAGAAGTGTTGGTTGAGGGGACAACATTCCATATCCCCTCACGTGTCAGGGTAGGGAGCAGGCACTCAGCAGCACAGTATACATCTTGACCTTACTTTGTTATCTAGACAAATATAATAGACTCTGCTAAGCTTTTCCGGCTTCAGAAGCTGAAGCATCATGCTTTTTAGAGGGCGAGTGGGAAGGGAATCTGGTCATGTGACCTCAGGCGAGTGGGAAGGGAATCTGGTCATGTGACCTCAGTTGACTGTACACATTCCCATTTGTGAATAATCTCAAAGGCTGCCATTTTCTTTCAGGGAAACCATGATTTTCTTCATTCAGTTTTCATCAGGAGGGGTTTTCCCCCCTAGTGGACCATCTTCTCTTCCTCTCATGGAATAAGAATGAATAGCCTACGTGGTGGGTTAAATGGGGTAGTTACTTTATCAAGTCTGTGAAGAATGGATTTAGGATGGTGTGAAAAACACACGAGGCCCCTCATTTGCAGGGAGCGTGCATCAAGACCCTGCTTATACATTCAGTTTAGCATGTCTGTGGTTAGGTATTGCAATGAAACTGGTGAGAGGCTTTCCAAATTTCACAACCTGGAGGTCAAAAGCTACAAGCTTCTAGCTATAATGAAATAAATTATAGGATGTGCTGTCTACGGCCATACCACCCTGAACGCACCGGATCTCGTCTGATTTGGGAAGCTAAGCAGGGTCGGGCCTGGTTAGTACTTGGATGGGAGGATGTGATATCATAGGGAATATGGCTGTTAACACCATATTGCAGATTTGAAAATTGCTAAGAGTAGAACTCAAGGTTCTCATCACAAGAGAAAAATTTGCTAATTGTGAGGTGATGGATGTTAACTGGACTTGGGTGATCACTTTGCAATATATACAAATATGGAATCATGTAGTACACTTGAAACTAATAAAATATCACATGCCAATTATGTGTCAAAAATCCATAAAAATATAACTTTCAACTGCCAAGAAATAAAAAGAAGACTGACAGGGACTTTTGCTTTAGACCTGAATGAGGTAACAGGAGCCAGATTTACACTCTCCTTAACAAAAAAACTGAATAACATTCCTCCCCCCACCAACAAACTCAGTCACCTTTTCTAAACTCTAACAAAATTATCACCATGGTAGAGGAATGAGTTACTTTTATCGTTGTATAAATTTTCCACAATTTTTACATTATGAAGTATCTATGACAGTATTCAATTACAGTGAAAAAACAATACAGGGAAAGTACTAGAAAAACAATAGAAGGAAAGAGAAGATGGTCCAGAAAGCAAATTAATGAAGTACCATGTTAGCTTAGGTTTGTAGTACTTGCTAGCCCTAAGTTTCTAAGATTGTGTGTTCTGTGTTCAGAAAGTTTACCTAAAGTTTCTTTCTGCTTTTTCTTTCTTTCTTTTTCTTTTTTTTAAAAGGTCTTGAAACTGAATTGACTTCAGGCTCCTCAAAGCCTGGATCCAGCCCTGGCTTTCTGCCTCATCTGCTCTGCACCGGTGCGAGGTAGAGATGAAGGTAAGTGTTTGCTCAGCCCTGGCTGGGCTAGTTCAGCTCAAGGTCAGCGTTCTCAAATGTCAGCGTGCATCAGAATCACCAGAGAGGTACGTTCCACTTCCTGTTTTCTCCATGGTTTTTGACTCACCTGGTCTGAGCTGGGACCTGATTGCATTTCTAATGAGATAACTGAGGTGTCTGCTCCAAGGACTACACGCTGAGACCTTCTGCTCTAAACCAATGATTCTCAATTTTGGATGTGCGTTGGCAAAGTCTGGACGTTTTTTTTTGGTTTTGTTTTTAATTACTTATGTTAGAGGGTGTCTTCTGATCTAACTGGTTGGACTTGGCATATTTTAAGAGGTGATTCTAATGTGCAGCTCAGGTGGAAAAGCAGAAACCCCCTGCGAGGCAGGAGTTTTAGTCTACTAAGATCGCAGACCTAAGCTACAGCCTTCAACACAGCATTGTCAGTAAAAGGGTGACATTTTACACATGATTGATGCCCAGGGTATGCAGTTGGCAACATGTGAAATCTGTTAACTGAGAAACTTTCTATGAAACAATGGTGCACACCACTATACCACCTAGAGTGTCTTATGTTTTGAAAACATAATGTCAACATGTATTTGCTCTACTTTCAAGTGGCTTTTTATGTTAGAATTCATGCAAATGAAAGCCATTCTTTAAGAAGTCAGCAAACTAACAATCTTCATCTCAGCCCAGAGTTGGATTTTATAGGTTTTGAATAGGGAGACATATTGTATGTGTAATTTACCATACTCTAGAAATCTGAAATAGCTTAAAGTTGTAATTTTATTTTCTTAGCTAATTTCAAGTCATTTCCCTATTTGATCTGGCTTCACAGCTCTAAGAAAAGATATGATAATACTTTATTTAATTTGTAGTCTTTTTCCCACCAGGAACTAAATCCCTTATGATGGTTTTGCTATAATCTAGCTATTAGCTTCATTCACTAAAGATCAAAAAGTTTGTGATATCTTGAGGTTTCTCTTTGGCACAGCCCTAAAACAGCTGGCCATTGATTTGCTAGGGAGCTATGGCTTGAAAGTGAAAGTGACTTCTTCCTTAATATCTGGGTATCTCATGAAAATGGGAAGTCTTTAACTACATATTACATCTCTATCCTTATTATCATTCCATTTGGAAAAACATGTCACATAGGGCCAAAGAGATCCATTGATGCTGTGGATTCTGCTTAAATGAATAACTGATGAAGGGATAAACCCCTTTAAAAATGAATTTGCTGCTCCCATCAATTCTTTGCAATTCTCTTGCAAGTCTGAAAATGTATCAGATAATGAAACTTGATAATCTGACCCTGCTAAATGCTGCAAGCAATGTCCCAGGCTGCACATATGGTGAGCCTTTTATTTTCTGATTAAAAATAAAAACAAAAATCCAAAAAAAAACCTCAAAACCCTCTGTAGAAGAATGTCTTTTCTATCATAATTTTCTATCATAATTGTCTTTTCTACATAATTCATTGAAAAATCTGGCTATACGTGAAACGTAAATCATATTGAGTTATTTGGATAAGCATAGAATTAATTTCCATGACGTCCAGAATGACACTGTCATTCATTATGATAGGGGATTACAATGGGACTAAAAATAATGCCTGATTCTTGGGGCTGACTCTTCTACTGGACAGACAATCCAAGAGGCCAGCTTTCAAACAGAGGCCTTGTCCTAATTGGCAGTTGAAACAGCAGCACACCTAGTGAGGTTGTCTTCTCTTCATGGTCTTTTGAACTCCACATGAATAGTCCTTGGGGTGAGTGAACATAGTTTGATCCAAAAGTCATTATCAGGGCTGGAAATTCATGCCTCCCAGAAGCACAACTTTTATCCAAGTGCCTCATTTTACCCTGGTGAGAGATTAGCATGCCTCACAGGAGCATTGAAACTAATTGTTACAACAAATTAATTAATGACATGTACAGAAAGAGTTATTCCCTTGCATGGAGAGGACTAGAAAGGCAGCAGGCATCATTTTTCTTCATAACTTAATTCTAACGGGATGATTATGATAGCACCTTGTTTCTGGGTCTTCACAAATGGAAGGCTTAGGTGTGATTTTATCGGTGGCTTGGGAGGAGTTAAACAGCCTTTCAGCGTCACTCTTCACTAGCTGGTTTCTCATACTCTCAGAGCTGCTTTCAGATATGCGACTTACCGTAATTACTTGTTCACATGAAAATGTAGTGTTGACCCTCCAGCGGCAGCAGATGAATTTTTAATTTATTTTTTTACCAGTCACGATGATGAGTTTGTACTGAGCTTGCCATGTCTTCTTACTCTATCCCTTTTGTGACTAATAGTATTTTTTTCTGAGATAATAGATAAAGGCTTTAACAATGCATTGTTTGTTTCTTTTGTCTGCTAGTTCCCCTTCTGATGTCTGCACCCCAACTTTCTTTCGGAGAGCCAGCCCCTGCCCATTTCAGTCCACACTGGGTGACTTGCCTAGGCTCTGGGGGTAGGTCCGTAGGCCCGGGCTGGGGATGACTGGCCAGCATCTGCTTAGATATGCTGACTGGCTCAGGGATAGGTGTGCCACCCTACAACCTTGGGTTCTTGCTGTAATTTTCAGAAAGGAGAAGTTTTATAATTTTCCTCTGGTGCTACTGAAATAGTTGGCTATAACTTGAGGACTCCTGTTATATCTTTGTGTCATTATCTGAGTAGGGTCTATCTGAAGAAGGGCAACCTGAGAGATGTAGGCATAGGGGTTTAAGCACCTGGATCCAGTTGTACTTGAAGTAGACCCCTGGAATTTAAAATTATGAGTGTAAAAAAATTCTCTTGAATTCAGTTGGGTGTCTGTTACTTGTAAGCCAAAGCATATCCTCACATGTATGTTCTCTGGTCCTCATTCTTAGGAGAATAAGAAAAATAAGAGTGCAGATAGTTTCCCCAACATATTTATGTATTGGACAGTCTAGTGCTTTATGTTTTATGTTCTAGTAGTTGATTCCTCTGCATTGTAATTGATATCAATTCTAAGACTCAGAGTTTCTGAGGGAAGAGGGAGGTAGACTTTCTTATTTTAAAGAGGAAAAATGTAGAAATTTGGAATGCTTTCAGGAAAAATCAGGAACATTATCACTGCTTTTTGTGTCTAAATGTGAAGAATGTTTATTACAACCAAGATTTTACCAAAACAAGCAAGAGCTGTAAGAGACATTTCTTCTTGGTAAAGTTATAAATAGCTTTCTCTGCAGAATGCCCAATATTTTCCGGAGGAGAAAGCTGGAATGGCTGATAAATGGAGTTTCATATATGTAAGTAGTGATTATTCAGTTTCAACTTATTTGTAATTATTTTAATATAAAATATATTCAGTGGGAAAGAAATAATCATTTGGGAAGAGTGTTATAAATTCAAGGCCATTGAGCCTCAGGTCATTTTATGGGTTCGCTGCTACTTTCCTTGGTTTGTATAGACTGTTCGTTGTGTCAAGTTTCTATTTTATTTCTCACAGTGTCAATAACCTGCCACAGAGGTCTGAAATAACATGAGAGGGGCTCTTTGAATGGGGATAAAGGTAGCCTCTCTCTTAGGTTGTGCTCTTAGGTTGTGCTACCCGGGACTCAGAATAGAAATCAAGGCTTTTTGAACATTCAGCGCCCTGTTATGTTACTGGCCTTGGTGGTTCTATGGTCAGCAGGCAACAGCTAACAGCAGACTCTGTGTCGGGATGAGTGAAGTTAATTAGCCCTGATGGGAATTGGGGGTAGGATCTTGGCTTTGCTAGCATTATCTTCTGTCCTCTCCAGCCCACTGGATATAGAATGACACATAAGAAGCTGGCAAGGGTAGGCTCTTGTTTGATCACAAGGCTCACCAAAACAGGCGTGAACATTGGTCAGAAAAAGCTGAAGAGAAGAACCTTATTCCTCTGTATGTCAGTCCTGCCTCATGACATTGGACTGAGGGATTAATATCAGATATTAAAGGCACTTTTAGTTGTGGATGAGCTTAATCTTTAAATGTTTTTCATTTTATGTATACATAGGAATATTTTATGTATATTTTACTATATGTGACACGTGCTGTGGGTTGAATTGTACCCTTCCAAAATTCACATGTTGAAGTCCCTATGCACTATACCCCAGAATATGACCTGATTTGCAGATACAATTTTTTACAGAGCTAATTGAGTTTGTGAGGTAATTAGGGTGGGCCCTATTCCATGTGATTGTTGTGTTTAAGAAGGGGATGTTTGGACCCAGAGGCTATAGGGAAGATGATGTAAAGTGATACAGGGAGAAGATGGTCATCTTTAGCCAAAAGTGAGATCTAAACGAGATTTCCCCCTTACAACCTTCAGAAGGAAACAGGGGCCAGCAAGTTTTAGTACCTAGAATGTAAGGCAGTACATTTTTAAAAAAGATTTATTTATTTATGCATACAAGAACTGAGGTGTAGGCCAGAGATGCGGGGGGTGGTGAGAGGATTCACCAGAGACAGAGTGGGAAACAGAACAGACAGATCGACTGAAGTACACTGCTGAGGGGAGCAGTGGGCGAGACAGGAGAGGTCTGCTGCACCATGTGGGAAGCTCCCTGGCTGGGGATCGAACTCACGCTTCAGTGACTGTGGATAGCTTCATAGTGCCAAGACATAACCCATTGTGCCATCAGGGAGGCCCAAGGCAGTACATTTTGGTTGTTGAAGCCATGTAGTTGGTGAAGCATTGCTGTGGCAGTTCTAACAAACCAACACCCTTGCAAGTATCTGTAGCCTTGTGACTCAGTGTATCTCACTTAATTCTCCTCCAAAGGGAGTCATTGCAGGTCTGTTCAAGCTCAGGAGACTTGTGCATAGATAGACAGCAGTTGTTTTCTGCAAGTGAATGGCAGTAAAAAAAAAAAAAGAAAGAAAAAGAAAACGACGACTAGTACGTTTAGTATAACTACCTCAGTTTTAGCATTTTTATCCACTGTTGCTTTTGTAATATCAGGGCAAATGTCAATGTATTGTAATAGCTAATTCTAGAAATTCTAATTGGCTATTTATCTATCCTTCATATCTGACTGCTTGAGTTTCATAATTGTGCTCCACTTTTACAGATATTATTCCTTTACTTCTTTAAGGATATAAAACATCTACCTTAAAGTCAATTCCGTTTCCTAGTTGAATCTTCTCTTAGCTTTATTTATCATATGTTTGAAAAAATTTTTGCAAGTTTTTCTTTAATAATAAGTCCCTTTCTTTTGCTGTGCTCATTTCTTCCTGTCTGTGACTGTGTAGAAGCCTTCACACAGGTGGGTTTCTCCTATCTGAGGTCAGGGTGCCCTTGGGTGCCTCACACTCTTGGCCAAGGCGGCAATGGAGAAGGTGCAGAACCCAAAGTAAGCTGTTAGGCAGAGTTACCAGGATCCCGCCTGCATAAAATTTCTGCTGCTTCTCCCCTTCTCCCCCATACAAGTATATAAATCAGTGTCCTGGGAATTTGCATAGTTTTCAGTTTCTTTTCAAAACTTCTAAAGCCTTATGTCAGGTCCCTGGTTTAATGCAATCTGTCTGGTTCAGGCATTTCCCCAACCTTACAGTAATCAAAATTGCAACTGCTTTTACCAGTTTTCAATTATCCATTTTAAAAAAGTAAGAATGTGCTATTATGGGCTCAGTATCTGGAAGCGCCATCCACCCCCCTCAATTCCATATGTTGAAGTCCTAATCCACAATGGGATGATACTTGGAAGTGTGGGACCTTTGAGAGGAAATCGAGAATTGATGTATTTTGAGGGTAAGGCTCCCGTAGTCACATTAGTGCCCGTGTGAGAAGAGCAGAGCTTTCTAGGATAAGTGCTATGAACAATTATTGAATCTAGTTGATCTGGTGACTGTAACCTCCACTTTCCTATTTCTTGGCTCTTGTGAATATATATATATACACACACATTTTGAATGTCTGTTTTTAGCATTAAAGCATCTAACCTATAAATGTTATGTGTGTGAGTGTGGCATAGAAGAGGTTGAAAAATTAATTAATTCAAGGTACCATATTGATGGGAAACCATTTCTTTAAGGCTATTTCTTCAGAAAGTTCTCTTAAATAAAAATGGAAGCTGCAGTGGTAATACGTCAGAGATAGAGGTACTGGATTAATTGGTAGAACATTTAGGGCAGACAATTATGCATATTGAATTCTCTGAAGCACTTATCAAATGTCCTGCGTATCAGAGGTACACATCCGTTACCCCCCTGGCATTTTCAGATTTAATATTTGTGGTTTTGAATTTGCCCATGTGACCTCCAGAGGGCTCAAGAATTTTGCTGCTCCCATATGTGCATGTCAGTGTGAATTTGTGGCTCTCTGTTCTTTATTAGGTGATCTTTATTGAATACCATCATGTGCTCACGACTGATTTTTTATATGTGCAAAATAAAGGCAAATAGACTTGACAATCAAAATTTAAAAGGTGGTCAACTTATAGCTTGAATATGAAAAAGAAGCAGGCGAGTTTTCAATAGATTGCTCTCATAAAAAACAATCCCATGCAAAATGTTCTGACATAGTAAATTCAAGAATGTACAGAAGAATCTGTCTGTATTAATGTCAGATGTCCGCTATGAATATTTGTTTACTGAAATAATTTAAATTGGTCTTGAAAATTGCCTATGTGATAGAATTTAAGAAGCATTAGGAAGATTCTATTGTCTCTAAATACTTCTCACTATTATAGTGTCTGATATTTCATCATGAGAGATTCATTAATTTGTGATAAATATTGACCTTGCTTTGAAGACATCAGTTAACATTTGCATCTGTCTGTTGCTGTGGAGGGAGTGGACACATTGTCACCACTCCTTTAGGCTAAAGATTTTCACATCCTGTACTCAACACTCCTTGAATGTCTTTTATGTGTCAGACACTGTTCCAGGTACTGTAGATGATACAAAGATGAAATATAGGTACTTGTCTTTTGTGAATTCACAAATTCACAAATATGGATGGGATGAGATGTTAAAACATAATATAATGAGTGATGTTAAAATGTGTGAATAAAGCTATCCTCTGGTAGTCCAGGAAGAGGGAACCATGGGTTGTTCTGGGAGCAAAAAGGAAAAACTTCAGCGAGGAGGTCAGGTCACTTATTTTGTGAATGACGAGGGAAATTTGCTTACTAAGGAGTGAAGAGAATAAGTTTTCTCAGGATTGGGGACGTTTTTGAAGATACTAATTTCAGTTCTTATAAGGTGAAGAGTTAGGGAGAAAAATGAGGTGAAAAAACGGGGCTCTAGTAAAAGGAGCAGGAATGTCAAACTTTTATATGGACAGCATTTATTTTTCAATTGTGCGGTCACCTGTTACAACCAGTTAATCATCCTTTATTCCATGATATTAGGTACTATTCCCAGACAGAAAACTTTTCAGTGATTTTATTTCATTTTATTCACTGTGCAGATGTCTGCAGTAGAGTGAAGATAGCTTGTCTAGAAGTCTGAAGACTTAGCTTCCGATGAGTTCTGTCATTCACTGATGATGTAGTTCTATGCAAACCATTTTACCTTTTGGAGCTTTAGTTCTCTATTAAGATAATGCAATGGCCACTACAGTGAGTTCTGAAGATAGAAAATTAAGCAGCTTATTTGAAAATACATGGAAAATTGCAAAGTGCAAATACCTAAACAAATACAAGCTTAGGTATGAAGTGCTATTCAGCAACTGAGGGAGTTGCTGAATTCAACTGAAGCAACTGCATTCAGACTAATGCAGGGGTCACCAGGGATGACATATCAGCAACGGGTGGGTTTAAGGCACATGAACTAGCAGAATGGTATGGAGTGGTTTGCTCTTACTGGATGTTAGGGTGGCTGCCAGGGAGTGCTCCTAAACCATCAACTTGTTTATACCTACTGCTAATCCTCCAGTTCACAAATGGGGGTAGGCACATTCAATTTTAATCATAAACAATTAAAGGGGATTCCTTGGCTACAAGAATCAGGAGTATCACCTTTGCACACAGAAAGCCACTATGGTAGTCCTGAGGAAGAGGGATTTGAGCTGTTCTATCTTTAGCAAGTACTTGCTAATTCAGCAGAAACTGGGACCCACATCTCCCATTATACTCTCGTCTTTCACATTTTGGAGAAAACAGCATTCCTACTTTTGTTTTTGTACAAGACAGGAAATTAGCTGTAGACTAATAAGCTTAAGCAGTAACCTTGAATTTTGTGAAAGTTAAGGAAAATTTAATGCCAAGGTTATACATCTGCAATTGAAATTAGTCCCAGCGCACCCCTTCTGCTCTCAGATTCTGGGCATGCCAATAAAATACCAGAAGACATGCAATACAATGAAAATTGGTTCTTTGGGTATCATAGCTTCTTGACTTAGAGGGTCTTTAACCTTGGCCTCGTGCTTCCTGTGGGGCCTGTTGCCAGTGTTGCATAAATGTTAGAACTATCAAGCAACACACAGAATTTTTCATCTGAGTAAAATTAAAAATGAAACCTTCAAAGTCCTATTGATTTTTAGACATGTTCTATATGCATTAAATTGAACCTAATGGACTGAGAAATGAGCATTTCAGCACGTATAGGTAAGAATTATTTGTATGAGAATAAATTACTCACATGCCCTTTCTCAAGCAATAGATGCATGTATCTACATGGATAGGTGAAGCCAAGCCTTCTGCTGATAACTTCTGAGATAATTGAGAACCAATTTTCATCAAAGCCACTTAATTTTGTTCAACTTCAATCCATCATTAGCTCTTGGCGTTACCTCTGAAACATCAGTGGATAAGATTTAATGAATATTTTGACCACTGGAAACAATGGTTTTACCATGACTAGAAAACAGAAAAAAATGTGTGGCTATACGTATTTATGACCTCCTGCTCATTATCCCATGTAGCTTCATTTGGCTTGTTTTTATGTGTTAGAATTGCTATTTTCCCAGTCGTATAATCTTGGCTTATGGAGTTTTATCTGCCTCATAACTTTAAATGTCTTCTATGTTCTTAGAACTCTTCAACCTATAGCCTATCGTGAGCTTCACCTTGAACTTCAATGGACTGCTAAAGAAAGTTACTTCCACATCTCACTGTCACTTGCAACTCAGTATGTCTAAAGTTTAACTTTTCATATTTCCACCAACCCAACCTATTCTTCCCCCTGTGTTTTAGTTATCAGGTTATATCACTTCTTCCCTTCAATTCCCATATAAAGCTCTCAAGACCTCATTTTATTGCCTAAATTTGATACAAATTTGGATTACTAATGTATTTTTAATACAAAAGTGGATCCACTTCTTTTATTTTATTTTTTAAAGATTTATTTTTATTTATACATACAAGCTGGGGTACAGGCCAGAGGCGTGGGGCGGCGAGAGGGTTCACCAGAGCCAGAGAGGGGAGCAGAACAGGCAGATCAGAAACACACTGCTGAGGGAAGCAGCGGGCGAGGCAGGAGAGGTCTGCCCCACCATGTGGGATTCTCCCTGGCCGGGCGTCGAACTCGCGTCGC